>WSYH01013217.1:0-17460 GCA_036426205.1 Ascaphus truei
GGGGGGGGGGAGAATAACACTCACAGGAGTATAAATCAATTAAAACATTGTGTGAATAATTCACCACCATCCGGTTCTGTACTGTAAACGTCCACAGTTCTTGGCTCCCTCAGGGCTGTATGGAGATGATATTATTCACAGGAGGACCGTGGTGTAATTCGCCGAGAGAATTCAGTCCATGTATATCAGAAAAACGCCTCCTTCACTTCAATGGCTGCCGGATCAATCGTGCGCTCCACAGCTGCCTCGTGCGCATGCGCAGCGTCGCGATGACGTAATTGCGCAAATTGGATTCCCTGACGTGTTTCGTCACCAGAGGGCGACTTTTTCAAAGGGCTGATACTGAATGGACAAAGTTCCTGGTATTTAAAGCCGATTGGTTGCTAAGCAACCCGTGTAAGACAAAAGCAAGTGGATTAACCTATTAATTACTAACGGAGACTAAGTGCCCCATAAAGAAGTATTATAAAATAGTAATTACTGGCTCAACAATACTTGTTAATAATAAAAGGCAAAACAGGAAGAATAGGAAATAACAACTAACATAGGACCACAAAAAGGCTGGACATAAGGAAAATTAGGAACACACTAAATAAATAAAAATATGTTCAAGAATATAAACTATACAACTAAGAAATCCAATAAACAAATATTCCACATGTCATCAATTAAATAGGACTATGAGGTGGTGGATCCAAAAAGTTTCCTGTCGGCATAAGATCTTAAATCGATCGCCCCCTAGAGCACAAGGAGAAATGTGTTCTAAGCCCATTACTGTCATAGATTTTGGATCCTGATTATGTACAGATTTAAAGTGACGGGAAATGGTGCGGCCTTTATAACGTTGACCGCAACCACACTGGATGCAGTACACTAAGAAAGAACTCTGACAATTTATATAATTCTTTACCTGATAGATAGTATCTCTATTGGAAGAACCTTGTGCTCCAGCGGGCGATCGATTTAATGTCGACAGGAATCTTTTTGGATCCACCAGTTGGGAACTTTAACCCCTGGTGGACTCAATGAGTGTCTGGATGTTAGTACACTGGTTTGACTTCTTTCCTTCTTTTACTCTCTTTTACTCTCCTCGCTCTATAGGGATGTAATTCCTGTTAGTTCCTGTTAGTTCCTTTTCCCCCCCTTCCCTCATAGTTTTTTATCCCCCACCCCTGTATCCCCTTCCCATTCCTTTCCCTATTCATCTTCTTTCCCTCCCTCCCCTCCTCCCTCTTCCCCTCCCCTCTCCCTCTTCCCCTCCCCTCTCCCTCTTCCCCTCCCTTCCTCTCCATTCCCCATCCTCTCCTTATATAGTATATTGGTCATAAAATACAGCCTAAATATAAAGGATATGTCTATATCAATTTTATTTCATTTATATTTTAGTATACAATGTTTATCATACATACATTCCCCCTCATTGGGTTTCATCCTATATGTGTCTGTCATTGGTGGAGACTTATTCTCTTTCTCTTTCTCATACTCTTGGCCTCTTTCATAAATTAATCTATTAGGGGTGTTTTTTGGTGTATATACACTTTTTTACCAAAAAATTGAACCAAATGTTTCTTTTTGAACTGTCTTGGGATAGTGTATATACATGTGTATGTGTATGTATTTGTGTATATTTTTGTTTAATATGTGTTTATATATATATTATTTATATTTTTATGGTTATTATTCATTTTTATTTTTATTTTTTCTAAAAAAATCATGAGGATTATTACTTTGTATGGATATATATATGCAGGTATACATGTGATTTATGAGAATTGAGTCTTTTTGGTGGGCTTGAATAGTTTATATATTACATGTGTATTTTTTGCCTTATGTATAGTTAATATTTATTAATCAGCTATTATACTGGTCTATTTAAGGTGTTTATTCAGTGTTTAATAGGTTTATATGAAGTTATATTTAATTAATTGATTTTCATGTATGGTGATTTTTAATTTCATTATACATGTATTGTTTATATTTTTATTTTTTATATTTTCTATATATATATTATTGATAATTGGTATTTGTATCAACGAGTCTAAATGTTATTATATGCATTCTTATGTTATTTTAGTGTTTCCTTACCTCATAGTCCTATTTAATTGATGACATGTGAAATATTTGTTTATTGGATTTCTTAGTTGTATAGTTTATATTCTTGAACATATTTTTATTTATTTAGTGTGTTCCTAATTTTCCTTATGTCCAGCCTTTTTGTGGTCCTAGGTTAGTTGTTATTTCCTATTCTTCCTGTTTTGCCTTTTATTATTAACTAGTATTGTTGAGCCAGTAATTACTATTTTATAATACTTCTTTATGGGGCACTTAGTCTCCGTTAGTAATTAATAGGTTAATCCACTTGCTTTTGTCTTACACGGGTTGCTTAGCAACCAGTTGGCTTTAAATACCAGGAACTTTGCCATTCAGTATCAGCCCTTTGAAAAAGTCGCCCTCTGGTGACGAAACACGTCAGGGAAGCCAATTTGCGCAATTACGTCATCGCGACGCTGCGCATGCGCACGAGGCAGCTGTGGAGCGCACAATTGATCCGGCAGCCATTGAAGTGAAGGAGGCGTTTTTCTGATATACATGGACTGAATTCTCTCGGCGAATTACACCACGGTCCTCCTGTGAATAATATCATCTCCATACAGCCCTGAGGGAGCCAAGAACTGTGGACGTTTACAGTACAGAACCGGATGGTGGTGAATTATTCACACAATGTTTTAATTGATTTATACTCCTGTGAGTGTTATTCTCCCCCCCCCCTTTCCCTCCCTTTTTATTATTAAATCAACAGTATTATGCTATGGGGCGTGCACTCTCTCTTCCTTTTCTTATATATATATATAATTAAAAAAGTATTATTATATGTATGAGTAGATTGAGTATATGTGTATATTTAGTCCTATATATACTAGTAGCATATAGTGCACAGTTTATTTGTACCAACCAATGAATGATGCATTACCTAGCAGTAATAGTATGGCAATTGGTTAATTACAAGACACATGCAGCCAATAGCATTTGCGGCTTGACACACTGCTATAAAACTGCAGGTTAATGCACCATTCAGTATTAGCCTTTGACAAAGTCTCAAGAAGAGACGAAATGCGTAAGGACGACTCAAGTGACACTACGTCACTACTGATGTACTGGAAGCTGGTCGGTCCGGACCTCCGCTGTTCCTGATTGTCGGTGCGTGTAGCACATGCTGCTCTGACTGTCCTTGGGACTACCACCACACAGGGAGCCTCTCTATCGGAGCAGCCTATGAAGAAGGGGGACTGACTGGGCACCTACCTACACTGCTGACTTCTGCTATTTACAGTGTGATGTATATCACTACATGCTTGATATTTTACTAATTATGTGAGTGAGCCTATTTCCCCCTTGTATTTTTAATATATTAAAGTAAAAAAATATTTTAATATATTAAAGTAAAACAGTATCACACTATGGGCCGTGAGCTTTCCCTTTTTTTCTTTTTAGGTCTTGGAGCTGGTTCTCCCTATTGAAAGCAGCCGGAGCCTGAAATTACATTGGACTTGATTCCTGTGAAATTTGAAATAGTCTATCACCTATTCTCTTTTCTTCAGAGGTGAAAAGGAAATCCAATCTCCCTAGGGGTTCCTATTCGTGCAACAAGTGCAAGATTTGTAATTATATGAATGTGTCAGAGACATATATCTCTAGTAAAACTAGAATAATATACAAAACTTTGTCATATATTAATTGTAACTCCTCCTACGTTATCTACCTCATCACTTGTGGCTGCAGTAGCCAATATGTGGGGAGAACCATTAGGAACCTTAAAATCCGTATAATGGAACACTTACGACTGGTCTCCAGGAGAGACCTGAATCACCCCGTTCCAAAACATTTCACCCACTGCCCCCAAGGGGGAATTAAAAACGTCAGATTTCAAGGTATAGAGTCCATTCAACCCCTACCCAGGGGAGGTAATAGGACCAAAAAGTTGGATCAACGTGAGGCGTTCTGGATCTTTACTTTAAGGACCAGGATGCCTCACAGTATGAACATAGATTGTAACCTTTCCCATTTTCTATGATGTATTTGGGTCATTCACTCGGATCTATTGTATATTCGTGAAATATTTAGAATTTTGTATATTCTTATATTGATTATTATATGTTTCATTATTTCATTAATTTCAGTTTATACTCCATCTTTATAGTCCCCAAGAATGTTCAAGTGGAGTTGAAGATTATAGTATATTTATGGTTATTTTTTTATTTGTTTACTTATGTACAATATTATAAGAATTTATATGCTTTTATAGTTATTACATAGTAGATGTGGTTGAAAAAAGATATAGGTCCATCAAGTTCAACCTATGCTAAATTTAGACAATAGATACTTTATCCTATATCTATACTTACTTATTGATCCAGAGGAAGGCAAACAAAAAACCCTATTAAGGGGAAAAATTAATTCCGTCCTGACTCCAAGAATTGGCAATCGGATTAATCCCTGGATCAACATCCTTCTCATGTATACAGTACTTATTTGGTATATCCCTGTATACCTTTCCCATCTAAAAAGTTGTCCAACCTTTTTTTGAACAAATCTGCCACCACAGTCTCCATGGGTAATGAATTCCACATTTTAACTGCACTTACTGTAAAGAACCATTTCCTTTGTTGCTGGTGAAATTTCCTTTCCTCCAACCTTAAGGGATGGCCCGGGTCCTTAGTACTGCCCGTGGGATGAATAGTTCTTTTGAAATCTGCCTGTATTTTCCCCGAATATATTTGTATATAGTTATCATATCCCCTCTTAAATGCCTCTTTTCTAATGTAAATAAATCTAATTTAGCTAGCCTCTCCTCATAAGTTAGATTATCCATCCCCTTTATTAATTTGGTGGCTCTTCTCTGCACTCTCTCTAGTTCCATAATGTCTTTTCTTAGGATTGGTGCCCAAATTTGTACTCCATATTCAAGGTGTGGTCTTACTAGTGCTTTGTAAAGGGGCATAATTATGTTTACTTCCCTTCCATCCATTGCCCGTTTGATGCAAGATAAGATCTTGTTTGCCTTTGCAGCTACTGCATGACATTGGGCACTATTGCTAAGCCTGCAGTCTACAAGCACTCCTAAATCCTTCTCCGTCAAGGATTCCCCCAATATATCTCCATTTAATTTGTAAGTCGCCTTTTTATTCTTGCATCCCAAATGCATAACTTTACATTTATCTGTATTAAACCTCATTTGCCATTTACCTGCCCACGTTTCCAGTCTCTCCAAGTCCTTCTGAAGAGAAATTACATCCTGCTCTGATTCTATTACCTTACACAATTTAGTATCATCAGCAAAGATGGAGACTTTGCTCTCGATCCCAACCTCAAGGTCATTAATAATCAAGTTAAAAAGCAGGGGTCCCAGTACCGATCCCTGAGGTACTCCACTCACGACTTTAGCCCAACCTGAAAAAGTTCCATTTATGACAACCCTCTGTTGTCTGTCCTTTAACCAGTTTTCAATCCAGGTGCATATATTATTACCAAGTCCAATTTTCTTTATTTTGTACACCAACCTCTTGTGTGAAACCGTATCAAAAGCTAGTAGACCACATCAACTGCATTACCCTGGTCTAAATTCCTACTTACCTCCTCAAAGAAACAAATAAAGTTAGTTTGGCAAGATCTATCCTTCATAAATCCATGCTGACTATTACTAATAATTTTGTTTTCCATTACGTATTCCTGAATATTATCCCGTATTAAACCTTCATGTAGTTTCCCTACTATTGAAGTCAGGCTTACAGGTCTGTAATTTCCCGGTTGTGATCTAGCTCCCTTTTTAAATATAGGCACCACATCTGCTTTACGCCAATGTTGTGGTACTGAGCCTGTGGAAATGGAGTCCTTGAATATTAAATATAATGGTTTGGCTATTACTGAGCTTAACTCCTTGAGAACTCTTGGATATATGCCATCGGGGCCAGGTGCCTTATTTACTTTAATTTTTTCAAGTCGCTTATGAACTTCTTCCTCAGTTAACCAATTGTTCAATAATATGGAGGTTGTGGCTTCCTCCTGCGGCACTACTATTGAACTTGATTCTTCCCTGGTAAACACATAGGCAAAGAATTTGTTTAATACCTCAGCTTTTTCCTTATCTCCAATAATAATCTGCCTACCCATCTCACACTGAAAGGGTCCTATACTGTATTTTCTTTTCTCATTTTTTTGTTATTGAGGTTCTTAAAGAACTTTTTAGGGTTGACCTTACTTTCTATTGCAATCCTTTTTTCATTATCCATTTTTGCTAATTTGATTGCCCTTTTGCAATTTTTGTTACATTCCTTATAATTCTGATACAATACGCCCCTTCTGACTTAAAGAATCTAAACGCCTTCCTCTTCTTGTCCATTTCTTCCCCTACCTGTTTATTTAGCCACATTGGTTTTGACTTATTTCTTTTATACTTATTACCCAAGGGTATACACTGATAAGTGTGCTTTTCTAGCAATGTTTTAAAGACTGCCCATTTATCTTCTACATTTTTCCCTGCAAAAACATCATCCCATTGTATTACTACTAGATTAGACCTCACTTTATTAAAATCTGCCTTTCTAAAGTTTAAGGTCTTTGTTGAACCTAAGAAATCTATTTTTTGATAATTTATTTCAAATGAGACCATGCTATGATCACTGTTACCCAAATGTTCCAGGACTTGAATATTTGTTATTTATTCTACGTTGTTTGATATGACGAAATCCAGTATTGCCCCTCTCCTGGTTGGTTCCTCAATAATTTGGGTCATATAATTGTCTTTAAGCACCCCCAAAAACCTGTTTCCTTTTGTTGTAACGCTTATCTCATTGCCCCAGTCTATGTCTGGATAATTAAAATCCCCCATTATGCAAACATGACCCAGTTTTGATGGCTTTTCCATTTGCAAAAGTATTTTAGCTTCCTCAATCTCACAGATATTTGGGGGTTTATAGCATATTCCCACAAACATTTTCTTTATACTTTTACCTCCACTGCTAATTTCTATCCATAAAGTCTCTACATTTTCATCATTCCCTTCATAAACATCATCCCTTATAATTGGTTTTAGATCCGGTTTAACATATAAACATACTCCATCTCCCCTTCTATTTGTTCGATCCTTCCGAAAAAGGGAATAACCCTCTAAATTAACTGTCCAGTTATGAGTTTCATCCCACCATGTTTCAGTAATGCCTATGATATCATACTGCTCCCTTGCAGCTATTAATTCAAGCTCCCCCATTTTATCTGTCAGGCTATATTAATATAGCTATATTTATTTATAATACTTTTGTCTCCACATAGATGAAAATTACTTACTACTCACACGCACTGAGATTATATTCTATGTTTTGATGTATTTAGGTACTGTATGTCTTAGATTATTATTATTATCTTAGTTATATTTGATCTTTTTATGGTTTGATTTTCTTATGGATTGTTTTTTTTGTGTGTGTGACATTTTTTGACAAGTATTTTTGTATGTTTTTTTGTAATTCTTAGTATATTTATTATGCTGATTTTGTTTTTAGTTTGTTTGTTTACGTTTATCAATAATTTTTTTTTGCTTTTAATAACCATCTCTTTCTTCTAGCCCGGCAGGGGTGGCGCTAACATGCGTTCCACTGCAGATGCACACGCACGTTGATGATGTCCCTCCATGCGCCGGATGTTGAGTTGCATGGGCAGATGTCATAGCGAGGCGATGCGTATCCGGTGCGCATGCGCAGCGCCATACTGTGGGACTTTTGGCACAAAATGGCAACTATATAGGTAAGATTAAATTGTCAGACTTGTACACCTTGAGAAAGTCCCACGGGACGAAACGCGTTGGTGCGTTTGTGTTTTTCATCTTCCTGTGAGTCTTTATATTAAATTACCCTTACTTTAACTCTGGAGTTGCCCATGAATTATTTTCCTATCAGGACCTTCATTGGTGGCTGTGCTCCTTTGCTACATCTTCTACCAGAAATTTGAAAAGGGACTGGTATCTCACAGTTAATTTATTTTGTGTTTTTATATGGGTTTTTTTTCAACTTCAATTTTATTGGTTTTTCTCATACATACATTATGCCGCAAACCATTGTGCTGTGTACCAACATTTTTAAACAAGAACACAGTACTCGTACAAGACATATATTAGGGACTACCTACAACATTGGAAGTGACTTACAAGACATTCCAGACAAAGGACCTGGGGGAGGGGATGAAGGGTGGGGGGGAAGGGGCGAGGGGGGACCGGCGCTGCTTTTGCTTGAGTTTTGGTTCCTTCTTCGGTTCCTGTTTTGTTTTATGTTTCTCCAAGGATCCTTCAACTTATTCCCTGTTTTGTTCTTGTCCTCGTGCAGTCAGGGCTGTCGTCACCGTCGGGCCTACCTGTCCGTTGCTGTGCGGTGCCGGATCTCTTACCCTCAAAGGAGAACGAATTTGCTGCTATCATTGAAGTATTGCGGCAGCATCCACCCCTGGTATATCTGTCTAAGCCAACCATGGCGTCCAGACTTTTAGAAAATTTAGACCGGTGTCATTAACTAGACTCGTCAATTGTTCCATCCGGCAGACATGCCAAGTCCTGTTCCTGATTTTAGGGATGATTGGTAGTTCGTTTTGCTTCCATAATGCTGCAATCTCGCATCTTGTGGCCGTTGCGAAATGCGCGATTAGTTTATGCGTTGCATTTGACAGACCCTAGATCCGCCTGCCCAATAGGAACACCCACGGGTCCAGGGGGATCTCCAAATTGAGTATCCTTTGTAACCATTCTCTAATTTGCTCCCAAACCGGGACCACTTTTGTGCAAGACCACAGCATGTGTCGCAAATCAGCCACCTCCCTGCACTGCTTTGGGCAGAGCGGGGAGTAGCCCCTGACAAATTTAGCTAATCTTGATGGGGTGTAATACTACCGCATAAGGACTTTATATGCGTTCTCCTTTAATGTGGTGCATATCGAACTTTTTGCTGCGGCCTGTAGGATCCTGTCCCATTCCTCATCTCTCCTAAGTCAGAGTCTCACTGTCTGATGTAGCTGAGTCTTATCTTGTTAGGGGTCTCAGGACAGATCACTTCCTTGTACATTCTAGATGTTACTCCCCTTGTGTCCATTCCTCTAGAACACAGCTGCTCAAAATTCCTTCTTACATGTCTGATTGGTGTTTTGTTATAGAAATCTCTGATCTGGAGGTATCTACAGAATTCCTTGTTTGGTATATCCTTTGTGGACTTAATTTGTTCAAATGTTTTTATATATTTTCTTCCCTCCAGATCATTAAGCCATGTAATACCCGGCTGCATCCAAACTAACAAATTATTTCTATTCATCCCTGGAGCGAAATCTGGATTACCGATGATTGGTGTCATAAGTGAATCTTTGTAAATTAGATTACAGATGTATTTAGTGGCCTCCCATACCCATATTGAATTGACTATGGTCTGGAGCGACATTTCCATCTTGATTAACCCTTTCTTGGGTAGCCAGATCAAATTGTGTAGTTTGATTGGTGCACAACAGCTTTTCTCCAATTCTACCCATCTCTTTAAGCTTGGGTCTGTGTGCCATTGGATAATTTGGCCGCTTTGTAATAAGCTAACAAGCATGGTACCGCTAGTCCTACTTTTGTGGTGGGCCTCTTCAAGATACCCTTTGCGATTCTTGGGTTTTTCTTATTCCAAATAAATTTCATGATTTTTGACTGTAGGGAGAGGTTGTCTGCATTTACTATAGGTATAGGCAGACTCTGGAATAGATATAACATCATTGGGAGGAGATTCATTTTCACGCTATGTATCCTCCTAATCCATGAGATGCCACCTTTCATCCATGTCCTGAGATCCTCCCCCAACGTCTTAATCAACCTGGGAAAATTAGCTTTGTACAATGTTTTGTAGTCCCTTGTGATGTATACCCCTAAATATCTGATAGCGGAGGCTTTCCATTTATAGTTAAAGTTTATGTCTATCAATTTTTCCACCTCTTTGGGTAGGTTTATATTGAGGGCTTCCGATTTGGTCTGATTGATTTTAAACCCCGAAATTTGGTTAAATTTACCTAAAATCCCCAAAACATTGGGCAGAGATTTGAGAGGTTTTGACAATGTTAAAATGACATCATCCGCATACAAGGCTACTTTATGCATCTGATCTTCAGTTGAGATTCCTGTTATGTCTGGGCTATGTCTAATGTGCACTGCTAGGGGCTCGATACAAAGAGCAAACAGCAGTGGGGACAATGGGCAACCCTGCCGTGTTCCGCTTCGTATATTAAATTGATCTGAGGCGAAGCCCTGATGTCGCACCCTTGCTGTCGGGCCTTCATATAGCGCAAGAATGGCTCTTAATAGGCGTTCTTCAAAACCAAATTCTCCCAATGTTTCTTTTAGGTAGGGCCAGTCTATCCTATCGAAGGCTTTCTCAGCATCCAGACTCAACACCATGGAGTGTATATTTTTCTTTTTAGCCAAGTCAATTAAATCAATTATTCTCCTGGTGTTGTCTGCTGCTTGCCTACCTCTGATAAACCCCACCTGATTTGCATGGATTAACCTGGGAAGAACACTACCCACCCTGTTTGCTATGAGTTTTGAGTAAATTTTAACATCTGAATTAATCAGTGAAATGGGCCGGTAGCTCTTGCAGTCTGCCGGGTCCTTTCCAGGTTTATGGATCAAAGAAATTGAGGCTTGTAGCATTTGTGTTGGGAAGGAGGCCCCGCTAGAATCTCGTTAAATAATTTTAACATATGGGGAGCTAGTAATTTGAGGTATTTTTTGTAATATAAATTCGAGAAGCCATCCGGCCCAGGCGCTTTGGCTGGTTTTAATGTCTTGATTACCTCTGATAGCTCCTATAGTGTAAAGTCTGCTTGTAGCGCTTCTCTCTCAACCCTGCTCAAGGTGGGTAATTTTGCCGCTTTCAGAAATGTTTTTAACATCTCTTTTGTTTTTGGGTTGTGGGTGACCTTACCTCCATTGTATAATTTTTCATAGTAGGCTTTAAACTCTTCTACTATTTTTCCAGGAATGGATGTGACGTCTCCACTCCATGTACGGATAGCGTGAATGTGGTAATTTGGAAGCTTGTTTTTTAGCTTATTGGCAAGTAAGGTATCTGGCTTGTTTGCTTTTTCATAAAATTTACATCTAGACCATGCCATTTCCTTCTCGGCTTGGGAG
Source organism: Ascaphus truei (assembly GCA_036426205.1). NCBI lineage: Eukaryota > Metazoa > Chordata > Amphibia > Anura > Ascaphidae > Ascaphus > Ascaphus truei. The sequence continues at coordinate 11,192 of WSYH01013217.1, forward strand.
GAAAGGAGGAGATTGAATTTTGTTTTAGTGTCTAATAACTGTTTCAAAATATGTTCCTGCTTACTCGTTTTGTGGAGGGATGAGAAATCTGCTAACTGTTTTTCCAGATCGTTAATCTTTTTCTCTCTTTCCCTTTTTCGTTTGGCGGCCAGATTAATTAATATCCCCTGAGGGTCGCTTTATGAGCTTCCGACAATGTGGTGTGTGTGTCACCACACTCCCCTCATTCTCCATAAAATATTCCTTAATTTTTTTCCCCACATCCCTCTCCAAATCCGGTATTTTCAATAAAATCTCATTTAGCTTCCAATTCGCTCTAGGTCTGTCTAGAGGTATTAATGTGCATCGCAGCTCTATAGATGCATGGTCAGACCATGAAATATCATGTATCTCTGAGCGAGAGACCCAGGGACCAATCTATTTGACACAAGGAAGTCATCTATTCTGCTGTAACTGTTGTGGGAATGTGAGAAGAAAGTATATTCCTTCACTCCCTGATGTTGTTCCCGCCATATGTCTAGTAGTTGGCAATCTTCTAACCTTTTGATATTGTTAGTAAGCCCTGTCTGTGGGCTTTGTTAATATTAGTACATCTGACCAAGTTAGTGTTAAGTGCCCTATTCATGTCTCCTGACAGTATTATGTTCCCTTTTGCTACTTTGCATAATTTGCTAAAAAATCTGTTAGAGAAATCTGCTGCGTTTTCGCATGGAGCATATACTGCTGCTAGTGTGATGGGGTAATCTCGTATAGTAACATTAAAACATATGGTATACTGACCTTGCATGGCCGTACCTACACAGTGACCCACTGTACAATTACCACCCTATTCACCTTGGTGCATTCCCTTCAAAGTACAGAAGTGCCCTGGGCACCTAACCACCCAGGTGTCCACAGGAGCAAACCACCCCAAAGTGTGTGGTAGCGCTACCCACAGGAAGTGTGTGTTATAGTTGGTGCACTTGTTGGTATGTACCACCAGCTGATGAAAGGGGCCATCTGGTCCCATACCGTCACCATCAGCGATAACGTCCACCTCTACATGGGGTGGACTCCGGCTGGAGTGTCCCACCATGAAGAGAGTCATTAGATATTGCGGTGGTAGTTTGGTCCCAGACCACAGGCCGCAAATACTGTGCGGCGTCTTGCTGTGTTTCTGAGACTATACAACTACAGGGGCAATGTCCATATCTGATGTGCCTGTAGCACCCACAAACTTATAGGGTCTCAGGGCCTACCTGGGGCCTAAGGGGTGTAAACTAGGCCTAGTGCAGGGAAGCACAGCTCCATGGACACTACCTACTTGGTTCTGCTCCCCCTCACGACTGGCGTGGCTTCTTACGCGCCAAATGTAACAATCCTAGGAGCAGGGGTTTGCTGCAGCCCTATTGGCTTTTGCGCACCACGTGATATTGCAGCCCCAGTGGCTGCTGCGCATTGCAATTCCCCTATGGAACATGTATGTAATGGCCGCCGCTCCTTGTAGCCACTGCGCATGCATCGATCTCGCGTATGCGCACTGCTACCCAAAATGGCGCCGCCCTTACCGGCGTCCCACCGCGTACCCTCTGGAGCACCGGAGTACTCCCTGCATACTGGCCGCACCTCTCTGCTTATCCTGCGGGTCTGCCGCTGTCTCCGGCGGCGTACACACTATCCTCAGTTGCCCAGCCACAGCAGAGGTATGTGGGCAGCAAAAGGGACCCAGGGGGGACCTGGCTATATTCTCCCCATGGTGAAAGAACCAACGTCCCTGCTTGGGAACGACAACCGTAACACTGTACACAAGTTACACAATAAAAATGCAGTGGTGTAGTGGTACATATACAACTTAGCACAGTCCATGACTTTAAACAAGGTTATGCAACTCAGTGAACATAACTAGACCTTATCTTGCTTTGAGACAATTGCTGAGATTCATAATGGGGTGCTCCCAATGAATCATAGGCTACACGGTTGGGAGGGTGCCTTACTCGCTGATTTCTGCAAATTTTTCCTTCACCTCTCCCTCTGGGAGTAGTGGTCATAAGCTTTAGGCTCAGGCTCTCTCATAGGAAGTGCAACAGTCTCTGAAATGTGGTCCAGGGGAGGACTCATTGGAGCCACCAAGGGGGTACATGCGGCCTGGGCCCATTACCCGTTGCTCCTTCGGGAGGTGCCCCCTGATTTCGGTTTGAGCCAGAAGAGGGTCCTTCCATAGGATCCTTATTGGTTTCCACTACTGATTTGGAGTTCTCTTCAGATCCCTCAGGCTCACCGGCCAATGGTACAGTCTCTATCTCAGGATCGTTATCTCGCACTTGTGGGATAGGTAGTAGATAGTTGCGGTTCCAGACCTTTACCCTGCCCTCGGCATCGCGTATGTGGTAGACAGGGTGGTCCGGCATCTGAGATTCCACTTCAAATACTCCGTCGCGCCAGCGGTCAGCCAGTTTGTGTTTGCCGGGGTTCCCTAGATTGCGCAGGAGAACGGTGTCTCCAGGACGAATTTCCCTATGGCGAACCTTGTGGTCGTAGTGCTGTTTGTTGCAGGCATTCAGATGGGCTGATGCTTTCTCCTCTAGCTGGTAAGCGCACTGCAGGCTTTCTTGGAGCCATTGTACGTAGTTATAGTGCGTCCTATTGGGTACCCCGTTGGTAGATACCCTCAGACGGATGTCTATAGGGAGCCATGCCTCTCTACTGAATACAGCTCAACTCCGTTATTGCGTGATCCGCTATAATGCGGTTTGAGCATGGACCCCGAATTAAAAAAATAAATAAAAATGTTACATTTTTTTTGCACACTGCACACTGCACACTGCACAGCCGACTACACACACTACCAGCACACACTGCACACCCCACTACACTGCACACTGCACACACTACCAGCACTCACTGCACACTGCACACCCCACTACACTGCACACTGCACACACTACCAGCACTCACTGCACACTGCACACTGCACAGCCCACTACACACACTACCAGCACACTGCACACACTACACAGCACACTCCACACTCTCACAGCACACAGCACACAGCACACTCTCACAGCACACTGCACTCACAGCACACTGCACTCACAGCACACTGCACTCACACCACACTCACACCCCCCTCCCACTCCCCCTCCCTACCTTTAGTGTCGGCTGCTGAGCTCGAAGCGGAGCTGGCATCGGGAGGAGGAGGGGGGGTGTTGGTAGGAAGGGGGGGGTGATGTGGATGCCGGTAGGGGGGGTGAGTGAGGAGCAGGCTGGGACTCGGAGGGCCGCGTAGGAGTGGTGTGTCAGAGACACACAGACTGAGGGCGGGAGCGGAGGGTCTCTGGATGCTGGGCGATGGGCCGGTAGGGGTGGGGGCCATGGGGGGGAAGGAGGTGGATGCCGGTGGGGGGGGATGGATGCCGGTGGGGGGGGAGGTAAGGAGCAGGCTGCGGCTGGACTCGGAGGGCCGCTGCTGGGGGACGTGTAGTGCTTCCGGCTTCCGGCTCCCTCCTCCCGATCGGGCACGCAGCAGCCATTTTTTTAAAACTAGCGCGACCCCGGATCTAGCACGGTCGGATCTGGTGGCCCCCGAGGACCGCGCTATAACGGGGTTGAGCTGTATTAGGAAATATGGAGTGAATCCTGTAGATTCGTGTCTGGTGCAATTATATGCGTGCACTAAGGACTCCATATGTTTGCTCCACTCGATCTTCTGAGAGCCTTTTAGAGTGCCGAGTATGTCGAGCAGGGTCCAGTTGAACCTCTCGGGCAGAGCATCTCCCTCCGGATGGTAAGGAGTTGTTCGGGACTTGTCAATATTAAATAGTTTCACCAACTCCCAGATGAGCTTACTTTCAATGTCCCACCCTTGATCCACAGACTATTTGGTAGCCCGTAGTGTACGAAGTAGAGTTCCTATAAGATTTTAGCCACTGTAATGGCCTTCTGGTCTTTGGTGGGAAAGGCTTGGGTGGAGCGGATGTGATCATGATTACATTCCCAATTCCCCTCGAACATGGCTCTATACATAGGAAGCCAGTGCATACACGGTCTAGGGGACCCAAGCTCTTCAGATGGGCCATTGGAGCAGCTCTGGTAGGCAATGTCTTCCGCTGTATACACTGTGAGCATCGGCAGCAAAGATGTTCTATCAACTCTCTCATCCTAGGCCAGAAGAACCGGTCTTGTATTAGGCTGAAAGTCTTGTCCACTCTAAGATGCCCATGGTCATCGTGTAGTGATCATAGGACCATATGCTGTAGATTCCTGGGTAGAACCAGATGCCTTCTATCCGGGTGATTATGGTATGGTACCACCCGATAGAGTAGACCCTTGTCGATCTCGAACTTGTCCCATTCATGCATTATTACAGTGACTGTGTCAGTGGGAGCACATTTCACCAATGAGGGCTTGTCTTGCTGAATGACCTAGCAGATAGCTCCAGCCACGGGATACCATATCTGGTACAGTACCAGTTCTTTCCAGGTGATGATTTTGTTTGGGGTGATATTCATGCCATCTGGGTGGCAATAGGCAGCAGGGAGAGCCTTGGATTGGCATCCCAGCGAGTAAGCAACCCTCAACTTTGAGAATGCCACTATGTCCTCCACTATGGAGGAAGTCGAGCACATGTCCCGTATCCCCGGTACAGGGATTTCTCCCCAGAGACCATCATCCAGTGTTGTACTCAGTCCAGGTCTCCTGGTCAGAGCATCAGCTCCAATGTACAGAGGCCCCGGTTTAAGGTAAACTAATAGTTGGAGAGGGCCACTAGCCACCTGTGACCAGTAGCGTCCAACTTGGCTGACGTCAAAATGTAAGTCAACAGCTTATTGTCCGTTCTTACTTCAAATGAAACTCCGTATAGGTAGTAGTGGAGTTTATCAACGATCGACCACTTGAGGGTGAGGAATTCCAGCTTGTGGACGGGGTAATTCTGCTCGCTTGAGGTCAAGCTACGACTCACATACGCCACGGGGCGAAGACCTTTAGGGTATTTCTGGTGCAACAACTCTCCCGAACCGTTGAAGCTGGCATCCACATGTAGAATATATGGCAGCTTGGGATTGTCATAAGCCAATATGGGGACTTCCGTGAAGCTCTTTTTGAGAGCTCTGAATGCCTTTTCACAGGTGGACGTCCACTTGTCTTCGAAGGGTTGCCGCGCAGATGTGGACTTCTGGCGAGAGTCCTCAGGGTAGAGAGACCTTGGTGTCCTCAACCTATGCTAAATTTAGACAACAGATACTTTATCCTATATTTGTACTTACAGTATATTGATCCAGAGGAAGGCCAACATCTCACAAGGGGAAAAATGAAATCCTTCCTGACTCCAAATATTGGCATTCAGATTACTCCCTGGATCAAAACCCTTCCCATGTTTACATATTTGGCATATCCCTGTATACCTTTCCTTTCTAAAAAAAAAAAAAGATGACCAATCTTCTCTGAAGGTATCTATTGTATCTGCCATCCCAGTCTCCATGGCTAATGAATTCCACATTGGAACTGCCCTTACTGTAAAGAACTATTTTCTTTGTTGCTGGTGAAATCTCCTTTCCTCAAACCTTAAGGAATGGCCCTGTGTCATTTGTACTGCCCTTGGGAGGAATAGTTCTTTTGAAAGCTCCTTGTATTGTCCCTGAATATATATTTATATACTTATCATATCCCCTCTTAGATGCCTCTTTCTACTGTAAACAGATTTAATTTTGCTAACCTCTCCTCATAAATCAGATTATCCATCCCCTTTATTAATTTGGTTGCTCTTCTCTATGCTTTCTCTCTAAATATATAACAATATAAAAATGTTCCTATAGGTTATTAAAATTTAATTAATTCATAATTATAGGCATCCTAAGTGGTATATGAATATTAAAATATGTATTTCTCTGAATTCTGTTACAAATGGTTTGAATGCATAGATTACATAATTTGTTTATTATTCTTCCTTCTTTAAAAGCAAATGTTTGAGATAAATCTGACATCGTTCATATATTAGTTCTCATTGCCTAATCGTAATTGCCCGAAGCAAGCTCCCTAGGTACCGACATATATAATTTAGAAGACAGGAAATGGTTAGCTTACAAAATGCATTATGGTTTACAAGTCAGTACTTTGAAGGAATTAAAGGGGTTTGCATCATATACCATAAAGCCATAATGTACTCCCAAGGTCAGATTCTTTGCCTGCAGTAAAATAAGCATTGTGTTATTTTTTTGCTTTTTTAGGTGTGCATTTCTTTTTCTTACAGTAAGTCTATTACTTCAAGTATATATATACTGCATGTATATATA
>WSYH01013218.1:0-17457 GCA_036426205.1 Ascaphus truei
TCAAAAGCCTTTGCAAAATCTAGGAATATTGCACCAGTGAGTTGTCCCTGTTCCATTCCCCACTGGATTTCATTGCAAACTTTTAGCAGGGCAGTTACGGTGGAGTGTTTGGGCCGAAACCCAGACTGGAATTGGCTAGGGAAATTTGTCTTGGTGTAGAAATCGCTTAATTGGGAGTGGACACATTTTTCCATAACTTTGGATAGAATTGGGAGAAGTGAGATTGGCCTGTAGTTTGAGACAGTGTTTTTGTTCCCACTTTTGAAGATTGGGACAACTCTGGCAGTTTTCCAGGTCTTAGGGATATGGCCCGCAGACAGGATAGAGTTGACTATGGACGCAATTTGTTTGGCAATGGCTGGGGCACCAAGTCGTAGGAACCTAGATTGTAGTAAGTCGGGTCCACATTGGCTGCTTAGTTTTAGTTTGAGGAGCGCTTGTGTAATCTCCTCTTCAGATACTGGGCCAAATTGAAAATTGTGGGCAGTGTTGGGAGGGGGTGGGACTGTAGGGATACTCCCAGGATGAGATTCATGTTTGGGGTTTGTGCTGCGTTTCGCTAATAAGTTAGTGGCACACCCCACAAAGTAATTATTGAATGCATTTGCAATGTCAGTGGGGTTTGTCAGAGTAATATCCCCCTTAGTGGTATTACTTGGTTGTTGATGGTTAGGAAGCTGGAATATATTGTTGATAACCTTCCAGAAGTTAGCTGTGTTTGATGTATTTTGGTGGAGATTGTCAGAGTAATATTGTGCTTTTGCATGCCTTGTTTGCCTTGTGCACATGTTCCGCATGCATCTGTAGTGATTGAGATCCTTGGTAGTGCCAGTTACTTTGTAGCTTTTCCACAAAGCATCCCTGAACTGGTAGAGTGCTATAAGGTCAGGTGTAACCCATGGAAGGTGGGCCCCCCGTACCCTTATTTTGCATAGTGGAGCATGGGTATCGCAGAGTTTTAAGAACTCGGATTGGAAATAGTCGAGCGCAGAATCGGTGTCGGGAATTAAACCGATTCTGTGCCATGGGCAGTTGGTAAGGTCATCCAGAAACTGTTGTGGGTTAAAGTTTTTAAATGTTCTAGTGAGGAGAACTTTAGGGCTTGAATGGGGCGGTTTAATTTTCCTTACACAGTACTATTGCATGGTCACTGAAAATATCAGGAAGGATGCCAGAGGATTGGATTCTTCTGGGGTTTGAGGAGAGAATCCAGTCTAGCAAGGAATGGTTATGCGATTTCAGGTTTATCCGTGTGGGTTGGGAAATGAGTTGTGATAGGTTAAGTGACTTGAGTTGTATCTGGATTTTGTGGTTTTTTAGGGTCAAGCCAATTGAAGTTGAAATCCCCTAGAACTAGCAGCTCACTCTTCTCATTCAGAGAGGAAATGGAGCCAAGAAATTGGGTGATATCAGTCAAGGATTGTAGAGGGGCTTTAGGGGGGCGGTAGATGCCAGCAAGCAAGATGGGCTTAGAAAAGGGGAGGCAGATTTTGCCAACTAGAGTTTCAAAAGAGGGTGGACTTGGAGGGCAATTTAACATTATAAATTGTAAGGTGTCTGCAATATAAAATAACACCCTTCCTCCTCTCTTTGACCTATCTCTCCTAAAAATGGAGTATCCCTGAATGGCAATATTTGCATCAGGGGTTTTAGGGGATAGCCATGTTTCCGTAAGAACGATGGCTTTGGGTTTATGCATAAGGCACCATGCCCTTAGTTCATCCAGTTTGGGCAGCAGGCTCCGGATGTTTATATGGGCGACAGATAACCCTTTTTGGAATTTAAAGGTGGAATTCTCAGGGGCATGGGACAGAGCTGAAATGGGAGGACCTGGGTTAGTTTCAATATCACCTGCTAAAGAGAGTAATAGTATGAGTAGAAATTTGGGTAGTTGTTTGCAAGTTGTAAATTTGTGGTGTTTTCCATTAGAGTGAGCAGTGGTTGGTGTGCTGGTTTTTAGAGTTCTCCACCAACATTCAGTAGATAGTGCAAGGCTTTTGAGTAGTCCAGGGTGTATGGTGATGTTGGGTGTGGGCCAGGATGGAGGAGTTTGTAGTGGATAGAGGGAGTAACATCTCCATGAGGCCAGGATAAAGAAAAATGTTAAAATACATAGCAGGTTCATGATGCCAGAGGTAGGCAGTGCTGCAAGGAGCTGTTGTGAGCAGAGTGAGTGTGAGCAGACTAACAGCAGGTGTGTGCCTGTTCCTTGTCAAATGTTTAGCTGTATTGCAATGCTAGAGTCAGTTCAGGGTTTCAGTGTATTGTGCCGTCAGTTTTGGGAGAGACTGCAGTAAATAAGTTGTAAAGGGATGGGGGATTGAAATAGGCAGGTTAGCAAGCATGGGATCATAGTGTGATCTGAATAGCTTACCGTTTGTTGTCTTGAGTTAAAGAGTGTGCAGTAGATGCAGTCCCCAGTCACCTATAGTCAAACTGTAGTCTAACTGTATTTATCACTTAAAAACCTCACTTTAATTGCCTCACTATCTAATGCCAATTGCAGTTCCTGCAGATTGCAGGAGAGGTGTTTGTTATATACAGCTAAAACAGTCACATGACCCTCCCACTCCCCAATCAGTCAGCTTGTTCCATTTGGTCAATTAACAGCACAGAGTTAAGAGGGAAAAAAAAAAACTTTTTAAATTCAAACATACTAACTTATATTTATTTATAAAATATTTTACCAGGAAGTAATACATTGAGAGTTACCTCTCGTTTTCAAGTATGTCCTGGGCACAGAGTAAAACAAATAATACATGGATACAAGTACAGTTACATAAATGAACAAGGTATACATTATATACAAGACATTGCGTGCACAGTTAAAGAAAATATATATTATGAGCGTATGAAACAGTTACAGACCAGATTAAAGTGTGAGACAGCCTTAGATTTGAAAGAACTTAAGCTGCTGGTGGATATGAGAGTCTCTGGTAGGTTGTTCCAGTTTTGGGGTGCACGGAAGGAGAAGGAGGAACGTCCGGATACTTTGTTGAGTCTTGGGACCATGAATAGTCTTTTGGAGTCTGATCTCAGGTGATAGGTGCTGCATGTGGTAGGGGTGAGGAGCTTTTCAGGTAGCTGGGTAGCTTGCCCATAAAGTATTTGAGGGTGAGACAGTAAAGGTGAACTTTGCGCCTAGACTCTAGTGATGACCAATCTAGTTCTTTGAGCATTTCGCAGTGATGTGTGCTGTAGTTGCATTGGAGAACAAAACGACAAATTGAATTGTAGAGGGTGTCAAGTTTGCTAAGGTGGGTTTGAGGTGCCGAGCCATATACTACGTCTCCATAGTCAATAATTGGCATTAGCATCTGCTGTGCAATACGCTTTCTGACCAGGAGACTTAGGGAGGATTTGTTCCTGTAAAGTACCCCTAGTTTCGCATAGGTCTTGGTTGTCAGGGTATCAATGTGCATCCCGAATTTTAAGTGGGAGTCAAACCATATGCCCAGGTATTTAAAACTAGTGACAGGTGTTAGGGTGGTGTTAGCGTTGGTTCTAATCAAGAGCTCAGTCAATGGAAACTTTGCAAATTTAGTCTTGGTCCCAAATACCATTGTTACAGTCTTGTCAGTGTTTAAAAACAGTTTGTTTTGGGAAATCCAGTTTTCAAGTCTCAAAAAGTCAGACTGAAGTATGTGTTGAAGGTCAGAGAGGTTATGACTGTGTGCATATAGGATTGTGTCATCTGCATACATGTGTATTGAGGCTTCCTTACAAGCTGTGGGAAGATCATTAATGAACATTGAGAAGAGTAGGGGCCCCAGAACAGAGCCTTGCGGGACACCACAGGTGATATCCAGGGGGTTGGAGTTAGAGCCTGAGATGGACACATGTTGGGATCTTCCTGATAGGTAGGACTGAAACCATTTTAAAGCATGTTTCCCTATTCCAGAGCTCTGGAGTTTGTTAAGCAGGATAACATGATCAACTGTGTCAAAAGCCTTTGCAAAATCTAGGAATACTGCACCAGTGAGTTGTCCCCGTTCCATTCCACACTGGATTTCATTGCAAACTTTTAGCAGGGTAGTTACGGTGGAGTGTTTGGGACGAAACCCAGACTGGAATTGGCTAGGGAAATTTGTCTTGTTGTAGAAATCGCTTAATTGGGAGTGGACACATTTTCCCATGACTTTGGATAGAATTGGGAGAAGTGAGATTGGCCTGTAGTTTGAGACAGTGTTTTTGTCCCCACTTTTGAAGATTGGGACAACTCTGGCAGTTTTCCAGGTCTTAGGGATATGGCCTGCAGACAGGATAGAGTTGACTATGGACGCAATTGGTTTGGCAATGGCAGGGGCACCAAGTCGTAGGAACCTAGATTGTAGTAAGTCGGGGCCACATTGGCTGCTTAGTTTTAGTTTGAGGAGCGCTTGTGTAATCTCCTCTTCAGATACCGGGCTAAATTGTCAATTCTACAAGGCCAGATTCAGTCTTTTACACAGGATTTCAACATCAGGAACATACCTGTGAAGAGAATGCAATTAGATCCATGTCATATCAGCTGAGGTTATTGGTTATTGGTCTTCCATGAAGAAAGTGAGTATATTAACTATATATATATACTGTAGTCTAACTGTATTTATCACTTAAAAACCTCACTTTAAATGCCTCACTATCTAATGCCAATTGCAGTTCCTTGCAGAGACCGGAGGACAGCTTTTGGCTTGTTTAGATGGGCCTGACAGGGCCTGACAGTGTTTACTGTAGATAACGATGTCGTTCAGGCAGACTGAGGCATAAGCCTTATGAGGTCTTAGCCACTTATCCATGAACTTATCCATGAACCTCTGGAATGTGGCTGGGACTCCATGCAGACCAAATGGAAAATCACGAAGTGGTATAAACTCATCGGAGTGGCGAAGGCAGTTTTGCACTTGCACTCCTCCTCTAAAAGGTATTTGGCAGTATTCTTTTGTGAGTTCAAGCCTGGATATATACTCTGCCATACCAAAGGAGTCAAGCAATTCGGCCATCCTTCGCATCGGGTACTGTATGCATCAAACCTGGATAGCGCATTTACCTTTAGGAGGTCCATTCAAAAGCTTACCTTCTAATATGGCTTAGGGACCATGACTATTGAACTACACCGTTCACTGCATGATTCCTCGATCACGCCTAAATTTAGCATTGCTTTTACCTCCTCTACAAGAGCCGTATGGCTTTCAGACAACCTGTAAGGACGGGAGCGTACTTAAACACCAGTTCTATCTTTATCACATGCAAAACTAAATCTGTCTGCCCTGGGAGATCATAAAAAACATCCCTGAATTGGTTAAATACATCTAACAAGTTCCCTTTCTGTTCAGAGGGTAAATGGCTTTCCATAGGGATTTCATTGTCACCAAAGGTGTTCCCCTATTGGGGTTGAGGACCCAGATCTATTTCCGCTTCCACATAGTGAATTAATAGAGATCTCTGTATTTTCCAGGGTTTCAGTAAGTTTACATAGTAAATCTGTTTACCCTTCCTGGACCTTGGTTGAGAGATTTCGTCATTCACATCTCCCATGCATTCAATTATTTCAAATGGGCTTTGCCATTTAGCTAGAAGTTTACTCTCACAACTAGGTAAAAGCAACATCACTTGGTCCCTAGGTTGGAACACCCTTATGTGAGCATTTTAGTTATAATATCTCTCTTGGTTCTCTAGAAGGGTATTCTTAGAAGGGGACTACTGTTCCTCTCATGACTTCTTTAGGAGGTCTAGGATACCCCAGGGTTGGCAGCCATATAGGAGCTGAAATGGGGAGAATCCCATGGAGGCTTGTGGAACTTCTCACACCGCAAATAGCAGATAGGGGAGAAGTTCATCCCAAGCGCTCTCTTCAGTATCTCCAAATTTCCTTAAAATACTCTTAAGTGTTCGGATAAATCTTTTTACCAATCCGTCAGTCTGTGGATAATAGACCGATGTCTGAACGGACAACCCTTGGCCTGTAAACATTACCTGGGAACATCTAACTCATGAGAACAGCTCCAACAAATTGTTGACAACTTGCTTAGCAGTTGTTGTCCTCTGGGGAAATGCTTCAGGGTATCTAGTGGCATAGTCGATTATCACCAGAATAAATCTGTGTCCCTTCGCAGAGGGTTCTAGAAGTCCTACCAAGTCTACCCCAACCCTCTCAAAGGGAACCAAGACCAAGGGTAGAGGAATCTGTAACGGATCCGCACCTTAGTTTACTGTTTGCCTTGCTTTACAGACATGTGCAGCCCTGGAACACTGTTCCTGATATTTACTGCAGCTCCACCCTGGGTTCACTCATTAAATCAATGCTGTCACACGCCCCTTCTGCTATTGGTTCACTGACCTTTAAAGACACCTTTCCCAAAATGCTCCCCTGCCGAGCATAGTCCTTCCTGGATGTCACAAGTGTTCTGCCACAAGCCTTTGGCTTGTCTCTGTATGTATTAACCTCTCCAGTTGTTATTCCCTAATTCCTGAGGCCTGCTGCTAGTCTTCATGCAGGGGCCTGTATTTCCTGATTATCCTGTGTATCCTGAGGCCAGCTACCACTCACTCGTAGAGGCCTGCTTTCCTGAGGCCTGCTGCTAGTGTCACGCAGAGGCCTGTTCCTGTCTCCTGTGCTGAAGCGGAGGTCTCTCCAGTGTTGACTTCAGCTCCCTGTTTCCTGAGGCTTGCTGTCCTTCCACAGCAGAGCCTATCTACTGGTTCCTGGGCCTGCTGCTCATTCTCCATTGCAGAGGCCGTGTCCTGGATCCTGTGCTGAAGCAGAGGATTCTCCAGTGCGTACTTCAGCTTCCAGTTTCCTGAGGCCTGCTGCCCTTCCCTTGAAGAGGCGGTCTATGAGTCCTAAGGTCTGTAGCTCTCTCCTTGCACAGGCCCGCTCTGGATTCTTGCGCTGAAGCACTGGTTTACCAGTGCTGCCTGGCGTCGTGCCCACTCCGGTCTGCCTACCCCTTCCTGAGACCAGTACCATGGGCCAAGGTCACTGCACGCGCAGAACCTACGCCCGCGCTCACGCTCCTAAGCTGGATCGGGTATTCCTGAATACTTGTTGCTGAACTCCTGCTTGAATAACGTTTACCCTGATCTCTCCAGTCCTGACCATGGCTTGTCCACTGATGATGCTGCCTTCTCCAGTCCCGACCCTGCTATGTACGACTACGAACTGCGCAATCCGGATCAGCCTGCGCGGTCTAAGGTCGGTGCTTTTACAACCCCACCTCAGCCACGCAGTCCGACCCAGGTTTGTGGCGAGCACAACCGTGACAGAATCAGGCTGCTTATATGGGATTCAGGACATATCTCACATAATTTGGGGATCTCATTATGCATCCCTGAAGAATGCTGCTTGCAAATTTCTTTAGGGAAGGCTAAGGCGACAGTCCGGCTGAAGGAACAATCCATCTGTGGGCACTCCATGGGACAGTGGCCCTGTTCCCCACAGTTAGAACATGGAGAGGGCTCTCTCGCAGCAGTTTGATGTCGATAGCTCTCAGCTGGATGGGAGACTGGAGACCAACGGCCGAGTGGGTCCTGCGTGCGGCGCCCTCTATATTGCTTTAATGGTTGATCCCTTCGTGGGCCTTGGCGGTCACAAGAGGATGGATTATAGTTTACATGCTGGTCCAGCCTTCCTCTTTGGGCATCTGCCAGAGCTGGTGGAGTCTGTGCCTTCTGGCTCAGGGGACTCTCCAGGTCCTTGGCCCCAAGGGCGTTTTCCATGAGCTGAACAACCAGAGGTAGCATTTAGAACAGTCCATTTAAACAGTCCAAAACTGGACTGAACCCTTGATCAGCAAGGCTCAGTCTTTAAGAAAGTAAAGGGAGTATACCGTATGATTCCAATACCAGTGTTCACCTGCAGGGTTCCAGGGTAAGTCATAGACAGCAGCAAGTTCCATGATTTTAAGCCCTCCTAATGCTCCAGCTGATGGCTGACTAATAACCTCAGGCTGAGATTTAACCAGCTCAGCAATGGACTCAGCAGCTACACGTGCAAAGTAATTAAGTAGTGTAATTACCCTGTCACAGTCACCTACATATATGATTGGAAATGAGAGAATAAGGAGTTTGAAACAAGACTGACAACAGCACAGAAAATTATTGACATACATGAATTTCTTATATTTGTGTGCGTCCAACTCGTCTCTGACCCTTTGTATTTTAAGTTGTCAGAAGGTCTGCTTTAGGGAAGTCTAGTTTCTTAGAGCAAAACAGTAAATCAGATGGTCAACTGGTCTTCTGATCTTTTAGAATTAGGGAAGTTGGATTAAAACATCTGGATATGTATTAACAATTTTGATATTATATTAACTATATAAATAGACGCCCCAAACAACCAGTTTGTGGCAAACACATGCAATGCTCTTCATTTACATATAAACACAATAATAATGAATTTCCCCCCAAAACCCCCCAAAACCTGGTCTTTCTCAGTGCCCAGCGGGAACGTTAAGAGCTACAGTAGAAGAAAAGCATTAAATACGTTAAATTGGATTTCATTTAGCTTTAATATCAAGCTCCTCCAATTACACTTCGCTCGCTGATTTAGCAGCAATTTAGAACAATTTTACATCAACTTGATCCCTTTGTGAAGGGAACTTGACCAGAGTGAAGGGAATGATTGCCTCATTAGCATATATTAAATGTTCTTGGCAAATAAGAAGCCTCTTACAAGAACTTAAGAGCCATAAGAAAAATGTTAGACGGCGCAAGGAGGATCCTCTAAGTATAGTATTGCAACATGATTTTAATGCCAGCGTAAGAAACAGCTTCCACCTACTCACAAGATAATGATTTTGTATGGAGCATAACAATTTGCAGCTTTCAGTCTGCCCCTGAGACTGCACCTCCGTTTATCGCAGCATGCTTTCACCCCAGCGATGACGTCACTCCTGCTCGTCCATCTGGTACTGGTCTCAGGATCAGCTTCTCTCATCGAGTGCTGGATGGCGCTGTGCACTGAGGTGGTCTCTGGTGCAGGCTGAAAGCTGCAAATTGTTATGCTCCATACAAAACGATTATCTTGTGAGAAGTTGCAAGCTGTTACTTGCACTCTCTGCCTTTTTTTATTTTGTTTTATATATTACCCTGAATTATAATCACCTCAAGTGGAACAGCAGCAAAAGGACACTGAAAGGACTGATAACAATGCTACATAATAGTTAATTGATCAACCATAAAAATAGAGGAAAGTGTACTTCTTTCAAATACACACACAGCCCCTGCAAGCTCAAAATCCAAACTGGCACTCACGTGAATCTGGAGTAGATGTTGGTGCTTATCCCTTATAGGTAGGATAGATAAGGTGTTTTCCCTGGACAGCTGTGAAATTGATGGTATCTTTTCCATAAGATGTCCTTGTTACCATGGGTTGTAGGTAAAAGTCCATTTATTGGGATATAGGGTGACAGAGAGAACCCCTTGCTGATATAATCGGTCTGCCCAGTGGTGCGGTGGTAGACTTGTGTATTTTGGGAAGCGTGTATATCACTGGCATCAGTGGATGTGCCTGAGTAAGAAAATGTCCTGTTTCCTCTGTGATCCAGTGATTTGTGACTCCTAGTTATACAATCAAGTCTATTTCCTTCTTGAAAGTGACTGATAGGTCTCTTATAGTGGCTGGTGTCACTGAGTTGTTGTAAAATGTCTCCTCTATAGTAGGAATAGTCAATGACCACTATCCCCCCTCCTTTGTCAGCAGGTTTGATGATAATGTCTTTATTCCCTTGTAGGGTTTTGACAGCCTGTTCGTCAATGGGGAGGTTAGGAAAGCTTGTTTTGTAATGCCTAATCTTCTGCCTGGTCTCATTTTCCAGAAGCCCCATAAAAGTAGATATACTGTGGTTGACAGTTGGGGGGGTCGAAAGTGCTTTTAGATTTGAACCTGTTGATGCTGCTGATAGTTGGATCTTGGTTGATAGGCTCATCTCTGGGTCTGGTAAAGAAATCCTTTAGGTGCAGCTGATGGGTCAGTTTGTACATATCCACTTCCCACATAAACGGGTTTTGTACATTCGTGGGCACGTATGATAATCCCTTCTGTAGTACATTCTTTTCTGCGGTTGTCAATATGTGAGATGAGAGATTGAAAATTACCACCTCCTCGGGCGTCCCCTGCCTCTTTTGGTCTCCCATTCTAGGTACCGGTTGTTTCCCACGGCCTCTCCTGATCGTTCGCCGACGTCGGAGCCAAGGAGCTGAGATTTGCTTGTGCCAGCTCCTAAAAAAGTCCCCACCTGGCACATTGGTTTTTGGCTGTAATATAATTATGTACCAGCTTTACAGATTATGGTGGTATTATCTAGTATGGATACACACTCTTTCCACAATCCTCAGTTTTTCTATGTTGCATAACAGATGTTGGATTTGTCCTTATCCCCATCCCCCCCTTGCATTTTTTATAAATACTTTTTATTAGTATTTTGTATTATACCAGTTATTTTGTTTATCATGTTTGTTTTGTCTTTTTTCATATGTATTTTTATTTTCATTTATTCTTATTTTTCATATGCAATTGGAGTGTGGGCATTTTAATTAATCGTCTATTTTAGGTTCTGTCTATATTAGAGGCAAGAAATGAATGCACCTGCTCTACCTAATATGACCAGACAGTCATAAATACAGACCGGTGCAAAAAGGGCAAGTGACTAAACAGCAAAAAAAAAGGAGAAAAAGACACTGTATGAAGTATAGACACTATCATACAGATAAGTCCCTGTATAATGCACTCAATGTCTAAAAAGAGAGTACCCTATTAAGTAATTATGTTGCTGTACAAGAGACATAGTCTGGTCCTATATGTGTGAGTGTATGATAGATTTAAAATACATTTATTGATATCTATTAAAATGAGATGGAACCAGACTGGAAATGGTGAGTATAGATAAGAATAGATATAGATATAGATATAGATAAGAATAGAAGAGATAACACGTCGTGTTGGATCCCCATTAGGGGTCTAGAAATAGCACTAAGAATGTGCTATAGTATCCGCAAAGCAAGTTATGTGCAAGATAATAGGTCCTTGTAGGGCCAAAGAATCAGCACGACGGGTAAAAACAGAAGCACAAATACCAATAACCTATAGTGTTATGGCCAAAAGGCTGCTTCTGATAAATCACTACGTCCACTAAAATGCCTATGGATGATTGCACTCAAAGCAATGTGTGTGAGTATATATGAAAAACCTATTTAGTGTGTCATATAATAACTCACAACAATGGGTCAGATAATTCCAATGTAGGAGTATGTGCATATGAAGACACATGTAGTGTATCATATAATACTGTAGCTCTCAACAAAAGGTCAAATAATTCCAATGTGGAAGAATAAACACACGAAAGCACACTTGCAGATGTCCGCCTTGAAGGGTTAATAACTCATTGCATGCATGTGTGTGAACATCCGATGGTACTGCTGTAAGAGTGTAAACAAACCCCGCACAAACTGACCCTGGGCGCATGTAACTACACACAGGGACGGGAGAGAGATTGGAGGTCCCTGCACACCAATATATGTTATGGGGGGTACATGTGGGGTACATGGTGTGGGGTTACAGCCCTGCAAGGTGTGTGGGCAGTTGTGCTAATAGTTATGAAAGAGTTATGGAGTTTATAGAGTGATAAGCGTATTCATGTTGTTCCAGTAAAGACCTTTGCCATTTTACATCATTGTGTGAGTAATGTGATTGTGTCCTGTGAGGGGCTGCTTCCACTCTGCTGGGATTCCTCACAGGTGGAGGCGCTGCACCATATAGTAAGTGGTAAGAGTAATTCACCCCAGGCTCCCAGCGGCGGAGGCTTAGGCTCCTGTGAGCCAACAGGTAAAGGGCAGCACCAGTAGCTAATTATATCCCACCCCCCAGATCTCACTTAGGGGTGGGGGAAACAGGGCTACATATATATTCATATTTTACAATCAAACATTTATTTCGCATCTCTGGTGTAGTATTTTTTAGTTTGAATTAATTGAAGATTTCTTTTTCTTTTTTAATCAATTATCAATTATCAATTATCTGTGCCTTCCTCATATACCCACAAGGATCAAATCATGTCAAGAAAGAATAGATGAAGCCTTTTTGTTAACAAGTTAGGTAAAAATCCTGCCACATTAGATTCAAATCCTTTTCAGATAAAAACAAGAATTTTATACACTAGAGAAACTTTTAAACGATGAAATGCGTCATTGGTGGGATATGACATCCCTCCACCAATATCTTGATAAAATAAAGGATCCCTAGAGGTTTGAGAATTATGAAGTCAGCTACATTTCAAATGGCTGAGAAATTTGTAGAGTATTGGAATAATGTCTTGGACAATTCTTCCTTCGCACTGATTAGACTTTTCATCAATTGTAGAGAAGAAAATTTGAAATTGGTAGAAACTGGAATAGCATGAATACAGGAGGTCTTGAAATCATTGACAGGAAATTAATGTTTTAGCTACAGGTATTTAGATGAGCTCACAGACAAACGAGTACAGCATTTTGAAAAAGAATTTGTTTTGAGAAAGAGAGATAAATTCTAAAGAGATAAGGAAGATTACACCAATAATAGAGTATATAAATGGGAGAAGAATATTGATCCATTCAAAAATGAATATCCTGCATATAGATGTGAAAATCTGAGGAAAAAACATATCCCTTTAAGGGACTTAGGGATTACAACTATATAAGTAAAAGATTGTATAGTTCCAATTATAAACCACAACAGAAAAACAACAAGTCAGAAAGACAGGTTATTGTTTTGAAAAACAAATATTTGGCTTTGGACGCAAGAGAGCAATCTACCACAAAGGAGTATATCCCATTAGTCTCCTCTGTGTCTTATAATATGAGTGCAAGACCTTAAAAAACATTTATACAAAACACACAAGGTCATTCCTGTTTTTTAGAGAATATAATACAAAGAAAGGCTTTGATGACAGAGAGAAATTATCCCCTGTGGGATGGAAATCAAAGATTTTACCCCCAAATTCCCATATGGTTAAAAAGGGGGGACATACTAGAAGAAGATTAAATAGAGCAGGAAGAATTGTTCAAAAGAAAAAAAGGGGACAGGGTAGGTCACACAGTATGCCTCCAGCACCCAATGGTATATTTATTTAGTGTTGAGTAAAGGGCTATCTTTGTGTCCTAATTCTTTTAGTTTGTTTGTAGATCTTAATTGTTGCATTTGAAAAATTGCCCATAAAAGTCCTTTTTTAATGCAGGAGATGGGATGGGAGCCCCTACTCATCTTCAACCTAACGGTATTGGATTGTGTAGAGACACTCACCTCATTATTTATTGAATCTGAAGGTAATATTGCTATGGCAGATGCTTCTTTCATTGTACCAACAGGGGTCAAAGAGCAAGCCCTGGAGAACTCAAATGGAGTCTCTAAGGTCAATTTAGAAGCAAGTCGGATTATATATTCTCCCTTTAAACCTAAATCTTTATATTTTCCAGACCAATCGAAGGGAAACTTTGTGGACACTTTTTACACAGTGGTTTTGAAAGACTTTAAATAGTTATATATGGTTAACAACAACAACAGCAACAACAACAAAAACATGCATACTGTAACTTAACAAAAGTGGAGAAAACACCTTTCCAATAATTGCAAAATTTAGATAATTTAATTATCAAACAAGCAGACAAAGGAGGAAGTATCGAGGCAAGATCGAGGCATTGAGGTTACTACAGGATGGTTATCAAACCAGATTTTACCCCAAAATTTCACTAAAGAATTTCAGGGAACATACAGATTGCTACTAAAAATGCATTTGGACAACAGATTATTACACATGTTGAATTCCAGTTTCTATATATAAAACACCCTAAAATCCCCATCAAATATCACCTACCGATAAGTGTCACTAAGCTTCCAGGGTGGCCTATTGTCTCTTGGATAGAGTTGATGATGTCCATCATGTCTCAATATGTTGACTGTTATTTGCAGTCTTTGGTCATGGGAGGGAGATCTTACATCAGGGAAACGCTGCACGTCATCGACGCTATCTCAGGGATAAAATGGAAACCCACTTATAGATGGGTAGCTTGTGATGTCCAGTCACTTTATACTTGAATAAACCATTCCAAGGGAACATAGGCAGTGGGATTCGGTCTTTGTCTGGATCAGTTCTTGCCCTATATACAACAAAAGACAGGGGTGCCCAATGCTACATCCAATTGACAAAACATATATGGTAATAAGTATAAAGTTTAAATACTTCAATAATAATAATAATTACTTGGTTGTTTAGTTAAACCTTTTGGCCAAAGCGTCATAAGCCTGCATACCAACATCAAGGTATAACCAAATTAATGCAGGTCCTACACTACACTGTGAACCCTTCCTTTAACCTCAGCATGAGGGTAAAGAACCATAGTAGATCCTGTTCTTGCAGCAAAGTGAAAAGACCTCCCAAGTTAAAAAGGTGAGGAGGAGTGAGCTCTGGGGGGAGGTGCCACCTACCTCCATTAAAACGGTTACAGTCAGAAATTGATTAACACACATTTCCAGCTAGCTCAAACTCCTACACCCACCACATCATAAATATATATTGTGGCAGGACGGCCTCGCGGCAGGGTCACTAATACTCTAGACACGATATGAAACTTTAAACTGTAGTGGTTTATTAGCCACCAAACAGCAACCAAAGCATTGGGGCAACTGCCCCTTTAAGAAAATCTTCTTATCTGTCAGTCTTTGTCTTTATCCTTGGTGTGGTTCCCAGCTGGACCCCGCATACCTGCTACTTCAGTCCTAGGGTCCAATACAGCCATACTCTCCCTGGCTGGGAGAGCTTTCACTTCCCCCCTCTCTGTGGAGTAAAGCAGTCTCTCTGTGTAGCAGCTTCCTGTGTCTTTTAAAGCACTTCCCTGTTCCTCTGATGAGCCCAGCCCCTGATTAATCAGTCCTCAGCTGCTGTTCTCTCTCTCTGAGGAGATTAATGCTCTGTGTACTGGCTGCAGTGTCTCTAAATTCACTGTTCCAGCCTACTGAGTCAGTGACTCTGTCACAATATTTATGTCAAAAATGTGGTTATACCTTGACGTTGGTATGCAGGCTTATGACGCTTTGGCCAAAGGGTTTAACTAAATAACCAAGTAATTATTATTATTATTGAAGTATTTAAACTTTATACTTATTATCATATATGTTTTGTAAATTGGATGTAGCATTGGGCACCCGTGTCTTTTGTTGTATACCTTTGTTACGCTCAGTTGCACTCTTTTTGACATAAATATATATTCATGATGTGGTGGGTGTAGGAGTTTGAGCTAGCTGGGAATGTGTGTGTTAATCAATTTCTGACTGCTAACAGTTGTATGGAGGTAGGTGGCACCTCCCCCCAGAGCTCACTCCTCCTCACCTTTTTAACTTGGGAGGTCTTTTCACTTTGCTGCAAGAACAGGATCTACTATTGTTCTCAGGGCCGCCAACAGAAATCATTGGGCCCAGGACAAATGAAAGAGCATATTTTGCATAAATACTAGTGATGCAGAACCTACTCTTCTATTCCACCTTGCATTTGAACATATTCTAGCTACTAAGAAAATATTGTTCTGCACACTTCATAGCCGAGTATATTACTGCTACTGTGGAACTGTTATCTTTCAGTGCTTTTCCCTGTGGCCAACCACCTCTTGGTTCATTTTGTGTGAGGCTGGAACACTACACTTATTTTGCTGCTGTAATTTCTGACTTCCTGGTCTTCTTGTTCCTCCGCATAAAACCCACATGATTATTGACTAACACTAATATTTTTTGTATTTAGAAAGTCTAATAAAAATGCTAAAAGTTGGCTCTAATAAAATTATTATGCATACAGTAGTACAATAAAACATCTAAAATACATTTCTACTGTAGTAATCGTCTTAGCTACAAGTTTTATGTTAACTATGTACTGTGATATTATAATACATGAAATATTTTGTTTCAATATACAACACAAAAAAATTACATATAGTAGGCATCCAAACATGGAGGAATATAATACAAGGTCTGAAGGATACTCTGCTATAAGACTATGGACATAACAAGGCTGCCTCTTGCAATCGTCGTGAATGGCATAACTGAACGTATTTATGCCTCGCATGGAAACTTTACAAATACTGATTAAGGCTCCAAATGATTATGGCACTTATTAATGAGGGTTTCCATTCAATGTATAGAATACATTACCTCCTGAGACGCAAAAATGTGTTTACGTTTAGAATACAGTACCTTGGGTTATGTGATCACTTTCCTTACTTAAATGCAAGTGGAACTACTAATCTGCCATTTTATATGACCTGTTTTAAAATATACATTGACATTCCCAATTAGTTTATAAAAGCTTCAGACAGATTATTATAATCAGACTTTACCTATATTACTTACAGTTCATTATTAAACTCATGTGAGTATTCTCAACTTGCTTTCCACATTTTCTGATCAGTTGTTTTTCTACAAGTAAGTTTGGAATATTTTTATAGCGTAGAGACCTTGCTAGTCTTATTTTTGTGCAAGCTGTATTTACAGTACCTGCATCTCCCTAAAGAATTGTCATAATAAAATGCACTAACACAATCTTTTTTTTTTTACACCAGAAGTGTCTCTTCTGCGTACAAAACCATCTGGCATCTTCCAATGTGAAGACCACATATATTAAAATCAAATTTCCATGAGTTAACACAGTTGCTGTCTAATAATCCTCTACAAGTATCATTCAAGTGACATTTTCCCCCAATTGCCAATAGCTGATGCACACTGGTCTCAAATGTTTCTAGGTTACTTCATGAATTGATCCATGTCTTAATACTGTTCTAATACCCGATTACTGATCCAGGTATACCAAAAGTAACAGGAAACTCATTTGGATGTCAGATTAAAGACACATTGCTTGTAAATTAAAACTAATCATTATAGTCCTTTAACATGAACATTTTTTTTATATTACATATACTGTACATGTGCATATGTTTATGTCTAAAGAAGGGGTTTCTGTAGATAGTTTTGTAAAAGTGAATAACATCTTTAAAAAGATACAGTTTACCCAGGAGAATTTATTTGAATGCAGTATGAGGTATTATCTTGCATCGGACGTGCTTTATTAACACATTAACTGCTTGCAGCTTTGGTGTGGCTTTTGAGAAATCTCAACATAACTCACCTACTTGCTAGAGCCCACTTGGCCCATAGACCTTCACACTATAAGATTCCTGGTATATGAGGAGCATGCACGACGGGCTCAGGGATGGCAGCTTAGTTTGACAGCTCTGTCAGCTCCCGGCGCAAAATCATAAAAAAATCAATAAAATACCCAACTAAACATATCGAAAAACATACCAAATTGATCAGCTAAGCGGCGGCGATGCCAACAACGCGTGCAAGCACGCAAAAGACAAAGAGAAAGTCTTTTGATCTGCGATCCTATTTCTGGAGCACAGAGCAGCCAAGGAACAGAGAGGAGCCAGCAATGTCACCGGCTGGGAGCTCTGACACAGACTCCA
>WSYH01013219.1:0-17453 GCA_036426205.1 Ascaphus truei
GGAGACCTTTGTGAGTGATCCGGCACGTGAGGGGAAGCCAGGAGGGGAATATAAGGAGGAGACCTTTGTGAGTGATCCGGCACGTGAGGGGAAGCCAGGAGAGGGATATAAGGAGGAGACCTTTGTGAGTGATCTGGCACGTGAGGGGAAGCCAGGAGAGGGATATAAGGAGGAGACCTTTGTGAGTGATCCGGCACGTGAGGGGAAGCCAGGAGGGGGATATAAGGAGGAGACCTTTGTGAGTGATCCGGCACGTGATGGGAAGCCAGGAGAGGGATATAAGGAGGAGACCTTTGTGAGTGATCCGGCACGTGATGGGGAAGCCAAGAGAGGGATATAAGGAGGAGACCTTTGTGAGTGATCCAGAACGTGAGGGGAAGCCAGGAGGGTGATATAAGGAGGAGACCTTTGTGAGTGATCCGGCACGTGAGGGAACAGGAGAGGGATAAAGGAGGAGACCTTGTGAGTGATCTGGCACGTGAGGGGAAGCCAGGAGGGGAGTATAAGGGGGAGACCTTGTGAGTGACCGGCACGTGAGGGGAAGCCAGGAGAGGGATATAAGGAGGAGACCTTTGTGAGTTCAGAACGTGAGGGAAGCCGGAGGGTGATATAAGGAGGAGACCCTTTGTGAGTGATCCGGCACGGAGGGGAAGCCAGGAGAGGATATAAGGAGGAGACCTTTGTGAGTGATCCAACGTGAGGGGAAGCCAGGGAGGTGATATAAGGAGGAGACCTTTGTGAGTGATCCGGCACGTGAGGGGAAGCCAGTGAGAGGGATATAAGGAGAGAGACCTTTGTGAGTGATCTGGCACGGAGGGGAACCAGGAGGGGATATAAGGAGGAGCTTTGTGATGAACCCGGCACGTGAGGGAAGCCAGGAGAGGGATATAAGGAGGAGACCTTTGTGAGTGACCCGGCACGTGGAGGGGAAGCCAGGAGAGGGATATAAGAGGAGACCTTTGTGAGTGATCCGGCACGTGAGGGGAAGCCAGGAGGGGAATATAGGAGGAGACCTTTGTGAGTGATCCGGCACGTGAGGGGAAGCCAGAGAGGGAATATAAGGAGGAGACCTTGTGTGTGATCCGGCACGTGAGGGGAAGCCAGGAGGGAGAATATAAGGAGGAGACCTTTGTTGATTGACCCGGCACGTGAGGGGCAGCCAGGAGAGGGATATAAGGAGGAGACCTTTTGTGAGTGATCCGGCGCGTGAGGGGGAAGCCAGGAGGGGAATATAAGGAGGAGACCTTTGTGAGTGTATCCGGCACGTGAGGGGAAGCCAGGAGGGGGATATAAGGAGGACCTTTGTTAGTGATCACGGCACGTGAGGGGAAGCCAGGAGGAGGATCTAAGGAGGGACCTTTGTGAGTGATCCGGCACGTGAGGGGAAGCCAGGAGAGGGATATAAGGAGAGAGACCTTGTGAGTGATCCGGCACGTGAGGGGAGCCAGGAGGGTGATATAGGAGAGAACCTTTGAGTGATCCGCACGTGAGGGGAAGCCAGGAGGGGATATAAGGAGGAGACCTTTGAGTGATCCGGCACGTGAGGGAAGCCAGGAGAGGATATAAGGAGGAGACCTTTGTGAGTGATCCGGACTGAGGGGAAGCCAGGAGGGATATAAGGAGGAGACCTTTGTGGAGTGATCCGGCACGATGAGGGGAAGCCAGGAGAGGGATATAAGGAGGAGACCTTGTGAGTGATCGGACGTGAGGGAAGCCAGGAGGGGATATAAGAGGAGACCTTTGTGTGTGATCCGGCACGGATGGGAAGCCAGGAGAGGGATATAAGGAGGAGACCTTTGTGAGTGATCTGGCCTGGCTTCCCATCACATGCTGGATCACTTACAGTTGTCCTCCTTATATCCCTCTCCTGGCTTCCCCTCACGTGCCAGGAGAGGGATATAAGGAGGAGAACTGTAAGTGATCCGGTACTTGATGTGAAGCCAGGAGAGGGATATATGTAAGACAACTGTTGTTGATCCAGAACGTGTTCGGAAGCCAGGAAAAGGATATAAGGAGGAGAACTTTGTGATTGATCAGGAATGTGATTGGAAGCCAGGAAAAGGATATAAGGAGGAGAACTTTGTGATTGATCAGGAATGTGATTGGAAGCCAGGAGAAGGATATAAGGGTGAGAATTTTGTGATAAGACCTCGAAAACACACATAAATACAAAATACAGAGCATATACACACTTACTTTGGGGGTGAAATCTAGTCTTTCCTAGTGCAGGGCGCCTGCTTCGGCAAAAGACGTTACCCTATCCGCTCTAGTTGGTTCCAGCCTGCTGGCTGGGCCTCTCCATGCTACTCTTCAGGTGTGTATAGCTCTTTCACCCAGAAGCACCTTTGAGCCCGCCAGCAGCTCCTTGTTTCTTCAAATATCCAGCAAACAAAAAAAGCTATCAGCTACACTGCTCTCCCTAATATAGGGCTTGATGCATATATATATCATTGAGGGGGCTGGCAGCCAATTAGAGAATGGATTGTGGTTGTGCATTAAATGATAGGAGGGGAAAATGTAAAACTTGCCAATGGAAATCGTGCCTATGAGTTTGAAACCCCAGCAACCGTTTTCCTGGCTTGCCCCATACCTCCCGCTGGGTAGCTTCCACAATGTCTAGCTGGAACAAAGGCTTTCTACTCCAGATATCCTGTTCACAGCCCTTCTCCCTCACCATGTGCACACAAACCTGCATGTCTTTTGCAATTAACACAGGGAATCCCTATACTTGGGCTGGTGGCATTGAAATGCTAATTCACATCTGGCTGCCTTTTGTCCTGTATGCAGTACAGCTCACAGCACAAACACAAAATTCATTGTAGTTTTAAATCACAGCAAAACTAAAATTTGATCTCTAGAGCTGACACTCTAAAACTTGGATCTGCGAGCTGGGGTTCTAAAACCCGCGTTGGCATACAAGCCTTCTAGACCCCGCTCTAATACCTTGCTGTCAGGCAATGCAGGTTAACCCTGTTTTCCCCCAAATATCCCCCTTTTTCCACATGTTCCAGAAGTCTCTGCCCTGCAGCTATTTCTCATAACGGGCCACCCATACAAAGCAACCCACTTATTAGCTGCACAGGCAGCTACAGGACCATGAGTCAAAGGGAATACAGCATAGAATGCATTAACTGGCCCACTGGGGTTACATGGTTAACCCCCCACACACGGTTCCTAGCTTAAAGCCTTATGGGGGACAGTATAAGGAGAACAGAGTTACAGAAAATACATGGTTTTACCTTTTTACCTTACTGGACCCGAGAGCTAACCCTCTTGGCCCATTACCCACCGTCTCTAGAGGCAACTGGCCGGGCTTCACCTTTTATTAATTAAGGCCAGCTACCTCCGATCGTCACACCTCCCCACTCAAGATAAAAGCTCCAGCACAGTCACCATATCAGGTGGCTTGCTGAGCTTGAAAAAAATTGAGGTTGCAGGGATAAACCAGAGTCTCTCCGCCTGGTAAAGTCCTCCAGCATGGGTGGATCCCTTGCCTCCTCCATAGTCCAAGTTCAACAGGGCCAGGATCCACTGGAGCAACACACTTGCCTCCCCCTACCACCCTGGGTAGCCACCCTTGGGTCTGGGGACTCTGACCACTGGAGTCCCAAAAGGCTGCAAGATTGTTGGGGTGCTGAGTGTAGCAAGGCAGGTCTGCAGAGCTGTGGATGCCTGTCCATAATCTGGGCACAAAATGAGCTGCACCCCATGCGATGATATTCACGTGTGTGAAGGAGCCTGGGGTGTAGAGAAAATCTATCCATAGCTACCTATATCTATATAAAACTCCTTCAGTCCCAGCCCAAGGTATACGTTTACCTCACACTTGTCCATACTGCACAGGTCTAAAAATGAAGACCACCATTTTATTTATAAAATATTTTACCAGGAAGTAATACATTGAGAGTTACCTCTCGTTTTCAAGTATGTCCTGGGCATAGAGTTAAGACAAATTATACATGGTTACAAATACAGTTACATAATGGGCAGCGTATACATTATATACAAGACATTGCATGCACAGTTAAAGAAAATATATATTATAGGCGTATGTAACAGTTACAGACCAGGTTAAAGTGTGAGACAGCTTTAGTTTTGAAAGAACTTAGACTGGTGGTGGGTGTGAGAGTCTCCGGTAGGTTGTTCCAGTTTTGGAGTGCACGGTAAGAGAAGGAGGAACGTCCGGATACTTTGCTGAACCTTGGGACCAGGAACAGTCTTTTAGAGTCAGATCTCAGGTGATAGGTGCTGCATGTGGTAGAGGTGAGGAACTTGTTCAGGTAGCTGGGTAGCTTGACTGACAAACAGCAAGAAGCATTTTAACAATAATCTTAGTAAAAATGAAAGATCTGCCCTAAAAAACATAATGGATGACAGGTCGAGTGTGATAAAACCGCCCGACAAAGGTGGGGGAGTTGTTTTAATGGACACTGACTACTATTTAAAAGAAGCTGCTAGGATTTTAAGCGACGGGATTACCTATGAGAAACTTACACAGAACCCCACAGCATGTTTTAAGGAAGAACTGTTTATTTTACTAGATAGAGGAAAAGACCTGGGAATTTTGGATGAAAGGGAGTACGGCTATCTGAGAAAGGAAAAACCTGTGGTGGCCGTGTTTTACTTTCTTCCCAAAATACATACAAACTTAGAGCATCCGCCAGGGAGACTGATCATTTCCGGGATAGACTCCTTGACGCAGAACCTGTCCGAGTATATTGATATCTACAGAAGAATGTGAAGAAAACAAAATCTTATCTAGGAGATACCACGCAGGTGCTTAATATTCTTTCTGGGGTTACATGGCGACTTGCAATGTAACGTCGATGTACACATGCATTAGGCATGAGGATGGTTGTGATGCGGTTAAAGAATAATAGAGACAGACACTCTTATCTCTAATGACCGGCGAGATTTTATATTAGACGGGATCAACTTTGTTCTCCAACATAATGTGTTTTGGTTCAGTGATGTTTACTTCCTACAAAAGTGCGGAACCGCGATGGGGACCAGGTTCGTACCAAGCTATGTGAATGTCTTCATGGCCGGTTGGGAACCCGACCATGTGTGGTCAGGGCATGGGTTTAGTGCGAGCCTGGTCCTTTGGAAGAGATACATTGATGATGTTCTCCTGATCTGGGAAACTTTTTTCAACACATTAATACAAATAATTATAATTTGGTGTTTACATCAGAAAGAGCAAGGACACAATTCATTCTTTAGATTTGACGGTGTATATAGAAGGAACCATCATTAAGACAAAAACCTTTTTTAAAGAAGTCGACGCGAACAATTATCTCCTCAATACGAGTTGTCATCACCCCAATTGGTTACGAAACGTCCCATATGGGCAGTTTCGTTGCATCAAAAGAAACTGTACTGACGATGAAGTTTTTAAGAACCAGATGGGAGTTTTGAATTATTGGTTTGAGGAGAGGGATTACGACACAGATACTATAAGAAGGACTGTAGACAGGACATGTGGTTTAAAGAGGGATGATCTTTTAACCTCTAAGTGGCAAAATGAAAATAAAAAATATACTGTCTCATTCGTGCCAAAATATAATAGAGAGGCCAGTAAGATCATAAAAAAACATTCTTCTTAAGAACAAACACAGTCTCTCTTCTTACCCAGAATCCTCTGAGGGTAAAGTCCAGGGGTGTCTCAGGTCCAACACCATCTGTATCACGGAGACGTAAATGTGGTCTGTACACCCGGGTTTCCCTCTGTATCACGGACACGTCTTCCGTCTCACTCCCAATCTTCCCCAGTCTTACACTCTTCCCCGTCTTATTCCATCCATTCCCCCACGTACTTCCTCTCCCTTTTCCCTCCTTATTCTCTCCCTCCCCCTTCTTCACTCTTTCCCTCTCTCCCTCCTGTACAGGACGCTCTACGCTCTCTTGATGTGGATCCTGTGTATAACCCCCTCCTGGTGACCTGTAATCTTTACCGCCAGCTCCAAGGGGTCTTGACTCGTCCCCCCATGCATCGACCACAGTGGCCACAACCCCAGGGGCCCATGAGTCATGTGACAGCGCTCCGAGGGACCCAGCAGAGAGGATCCACAGGGGGAGGACAGAGTAGACAGGTGAGGAAATGCAGGCTGATACCTTGTGTGTTTATTTATATGGCGTATCACCATGTGTATGTATGTATACATATGTAGGTATATTACTCCAGTTGTGTTAACCTGATATAACTCTTATATTTGTGAGTCACCTTGGACATCACATGAGCGTCCGACACCCGCTGCCGGGAAGGAATGGAACAAGAGCGTGCAACGTTCTGTGCCGGGAAGGAATGGAACACGAGCGTCCGACGCCCAGTGCCGGGAAGGAATGGAACACGAGCGTCCGAATCCCGGTGTCGGGAAGGAAAGGAACACGAGTGTGCGACGCCCAGTGCCGGGAAGGAATGGAACACGAGCGTTCGACACCCGGTGCTGGGAAGGAATGGAACACGATCATCAGACACCCAGTGCCGGGAAGGAATGGAACACGAGCATCCGACGCCCAGTGCCGGGAAGGAATGGAACACGAGCGTCCGACGCCCAGTGCCAAGGATGGACACGAGCGGACGCAGGCGCAGAAGAACGAGAACACGGAGCAATACCGACGCCGGTTGCCGGGAGAGGAAGAGGAACACGAGCGTGACGGCCCGGCTGCCGGGAAGGGAAGGAACACGAGCGTGCCGACGCCCCGTGCCGGGAAGGAAGGAACACGAGCGTCCGACGCCCAGTGCCGGGAAGGAATGGAACCGAGCATCCGCGCCCAGTGCCGGGAAGGAATGGAACACGTGCGTCCGACCGGTTGCCGGGAAGGAATGGAAACACACGAGCGTCCGACGCCCGGTGCCGGGAAGGAATGGAAACACGATAATCCGACGCCCGGTGCCGGGAAGGAAGGGAACACGGATCATGACGCCGGTGCCGGGAAGGAATGGAACACGAGCATTCGACGCCCGGTGCGGGAAGGAATGGAACACGAGCGGTCCGGACGACCGGGTGCGGGAAGGAATGGAACACGAGCGTCCGACACCCGGTGCCGGGAAGGAATGGAACACGAGCATCCGACGCCCGGTGCCGGGAAGGAATGGAACACGAGCGTCCGACACCCGGTGCCGGGAAGGAATGGAACACGAGCATCCGACGCCCGGTGCCGGGAAGGAATGGAACACGAGCGTCCGACGCCCGGTGCCGGGAAAGGAAGGAACACGACGTGTCCGACGCCCGGTGCCAGGAAGGATGGAACACCGAGCGTCGACGCCCGGGCCGGGAGGAATGGAACACGAGGTCGACGCCGGTGGGGAAGGAATGGAACACGAGCATCCGACGCCCGGTGCCCGGAAGGGAAGGAAGGAACACGAGCGTCCGACACCCGGTGCCGGAGGGAAGGAATGGAACACGAGCGTCCGACACCCGGTGCCGGGAAGGAATGGAACACGAGCATCCGACGCCCGGTGCCGGAAGGAATGGAAACACGAGATCCGACGCCCGGTGCCGGGAAGGAGGAAGGATGGAACGAGCATCCGACGCCCGTGCGGGAGGAAGGAACACAGGCGTTCGACGCCCGTGCCGGGAAGGAATGGAACACGAGCGTCGACCACCCGGTGCTGGAAGGAATGGAACACGATCATCGACACCCGGTGCCGGGAAAGGAATGGAACAGAGCATGACGCCCGGTGGGGGAAGGAATGGAACACGAGCATCCGACGCCCGGTGCCGGGAAGGAATGGAACACGAGCGTCCGACGCCCGGTGCCGGGAAGGAATGGAACACGAGCGTCCGACGCCCGGTGCCGGGAAGGAATGGAACACGAGCATCCGAACAGCCCGGTGCGGGAGGAGGAATGGAACACGAGTGTCGACGCCGGTGCCGGGAAGGAATGGAACCGAGCGTCCGACGCCCGGTGCCGGGAAGGAATGGAACACGAGCGTCCGACGACCGCGGATGCCGGAAGGAGGAATGGAACGAGCATCCGACGCCCGGTGCCGGGAAGGAATGGAACACGAGCTCCGACACCCGGTGCCGGGAGGAATGGAACACGAGCGTCGACGCCCGGTGCGGGAGGAATGGAACACGAGCGTCCGACGGCCGGTGCCGGGAAGGAATGGACACGAGATCCGCGCCCGGTGCCGGGAAGGAATGGAAACCGAGCGTCGACACCCGGGGCGGGGAGAGGAATGGAACACGAGCACCGACGCACGGGCCGGGAAAGGAAGTGGAACACGAGCGTCCGACGCCCGGTGCCGGGAAGGAATGGACACACGAGCATCCGAGCCCGGTGCCGAGGGGGAAGGAATGGAACACGAGCGTCCGACGCCGAGGCCGGGAAGGAATGGAACACGAGCGTCGAATCCGGTGTCGGGAAGGAAAGGAACACGAGGTGTGCGACGCCCAGTGCCGGGGAGAATGGAACACGAGCGTCCGACGACCAGTGCGGGAAGGAATGGAACACGAGCGTTCGACACCCGGTGCTGGGAAGGAATGGACACGATCATCAGACAACCCGGGTGGGAACGGAATGGAACACCGAGCATCCGACGCCCAGTGCCGGAAGGAATGGAACACGAGCGTCCGGACGCAGTGCGGGAAGGAATGGAAACACGAGAGCGTTCGACACCCGGTGCGGGAAGAATGGAACACGATCATAGCACCGGTGCCGGGAGGAATGGAACACGAGCATCCGACCGGCCAGTGCCGGGAAGAGATGGAACACGAGCGTCGACGCCAGTGCCGGGAAGGAATGGAACGAGTGTCGACGCCCCGGTGCCAGGAGAGGAATGGAACACGGCATCCGACGCCCAGAGGCCGAGGAAGGAATGGAACAAGAGCGTCCGCACACGGTGCCGGAAGGAAAGGAACACGAGTGTGCGACGCCCAGTGCCGGGAAGGAATGGAACACGAGCGTCCGACGCCCAGTGCCGGGAAGGAATGGAACACGAGCATCCGACGCCCAGTGCCGGGAAGGAATGGAACACGAGCGTCCGACGCCCAGTGCCGGGAAGGAATGGAACACGAGCGTCCGACGCCCAGTGCGGGAAGGAATGGAAAACGAGACCGGCCCCAGTGCCGGGAGGAAGGAAACACAGCATCCGAAGCCCTGCCGGAAGGGAATGGAACCACGACGTCGACACCCGGTTTGCGGGAAGGAAATGGAACACGAGCGTTCGACACCCGGTGGCATGGAAGGAATGGAACGAGCGTCCGAACGCCCGGTGCCGGGAAGGAATGGAACACCGAGAGTCCGACGCCCAGTGCGTAAGATGGACGCATCCGACGCCCAGTGCCGGGAAGGAAGGATGGAAACGAGCGTCACGAACACCCGGTGCCGGGAAGGAATGGAACACGAGCGTCCGACGCCCGGTGCGGGAAGGAATGGAACACGAAGCATCGACGCCCACGGGCCGGGAGGAGGAATGGAAAAAGGATCCGACGCCCAGTGCCGGGAAGGAAGGAACACGGAGCGTCCGCAGCCCAGTGCGGGAAGGATGGAAACGAGGTCCGGACGCCACGTGCCGGGAAGGCCATGGAAACACGAGAGTCGACGCCAGTGCGGGAAGGAATGGAACACGTGGTCGACGCCCAGTGCCGGGGAAGGAATGGTGGAACACGAGTGTGCGACGCCCAGTGCCGGGAGGAAGAATGGAACACGAGCATCCGACGCCCAGTGCCGGGTAGAAGGAAGGAACACGAGCGTCCGACGACCCGGTGCCGGGAAGGAATGGAACAGAGCGTCCGACGCCCGTGCCGGGAAGGAATGGAACACGAGCGACGAACCCGGTGCCGGGAACGGAAGGAAGGGAACACGAGCGATCCGAAGTCCCGGTCGTCGGGAAGGAATGGAACACGAGATCAGACACCCGGTGCCGGGAAGGAATGGAACACGACGTCCGACACCGGTGTCCGGGAAGGAATGGAACACGAGCTCAGACACCCGGCCGGGAAGGAATGGAACACGAGCGTACGACGAACCCGTGCCGGGAAGGAATGGAACACGAGCGTCACCGAATCCCGTGGTGTCGGGAAGGAATGGAACACGGCATCAACACCCGGGAAGAAGGAACCGAGATCGACGCCCGTGACACCCGGTGCAGGGATGGAATGGAACACGAGGTCGAGACAGTGCCGGGGGAAGGAATGGAACAGAGTGTCCCAGACACCCGGTTGCCGGGAGAATGGTAAACAGAGCGTCAAATCCCGGTGTCGGGAAGGAAGGAACACGAGGCAGCAGGACACCCGGAGCCGGGAAGGAATGGAACGACGAGCATCCGACGCCCGGTGATCACACCCGGTGCCGGAAAGGAATGTGAACATGTGCTCGACACGGAAGGACCGAAGTGGAAATGGAAACACGAGCAGGGTTGGAAGAAACACGAGAAACAGGGAACAACAACACACACACGAAAAAACCAAACCCAGAAAAACAACCAAAACGAATAACATACACGCCCACACTCCCCTTCCCCCACCCTATCACCCTCCCTTCCCCCCTCCACTCCCCTGCTTCAACCCCACTACCTCCCTCTCCCCCCACCCTCCTCGCCTTCCCCCCCTTTCCCCCTCCATTCTTTCTCCCCACAATTTTTTATTGCCATTTTTTGTATTGATTTCTGCATGGAAAGTACATGGTTTGGCAACCAGAGGTCAATTTTCATTAACATAGGTTTTAGTTGTCCTGAGGCGCCTGCGCAGTCGGCACATTGATAGAGTTAGAGAAGCGGAGAGGGCTAATGGTACGGCTACGGGCGGCATGAGCGCTGACCCGGCTGTGTTGGAGTGAGCAGCCGCAATGATGAGCGGCTTTTAGCAGGGGCTGCGCACGCTTCAGGATGCTGGGACTGCTGTGTCCTTGACAAATCTTAGTTTGCTGGCTCGCTGGAGCGCAGGGGGGTGTCACGTGAGCGGTTCGACAAATGAGCGGCGAGAACCAGCTCCGTGACGTCACAAGCCCCCCCCCCCAACATGCCCCTGGACGGCGCGAGTGGTCTAAGCGCCAGGGAACCAAACACCTGCTTTCCTCAGCCTACCGCAGGGCTGTAGGTCTTAGGATCCAGGCCATTATGTCACTTGTGATGCGCACATTTTGCTCAGCGCACCCCGCCTCTAGCTCTATGTTTTGCGCTGCGCATGAGTGGACTATTAACGATGCCTTGCATTGCGGTCCCCCATGGCTGTTGTGTCACCGCGCACGCTCAGTACCTGGATATACAGTGACACATTTGTCCCCTTTGAGAAACATACATTGGTGCTTGTAGTTTGTTTATGTATTTAACCGGCTGTTGCTATGCGACGAGGCGCGTAGCGTCACCGCTGGCGTGGGTGGGTCAGACACCACGTCACCCAGTGTGGCGAGGCGGGCGGGGCTTCTATTTTGTAGACGCTTGTGTGATGGGGTATTCTTGTGCAGGTGGGTAGGGTTGTCTTGATGAGCGTGTGATGGTTCTGCCTTGGCAGGGGGAGTTGGTTTCTTATGAGCTGGTGGATTGGTCGTGATCCTTGTGCAGGGGTTGTGTTGATCCGCTGTGTGTAATATTGGGTGTTGTGGCTATTGTTTGGATTTGGTTATGTTGGCATGGGTGGTGGTAATATAAGGATTCACACGGGCGTTATGTGCACTGGGTGGTGGTTATATAAGGATTCACACAGGCATTTGACAATTGCAGACCATGGGGAGGTCCGTTCGTGGACCGAAACTGTTGTTGCAGTGCCTTCGTCTACAATACAGACATGTTTGTTTTGGATTTAACCCTCAAGTTGCTTGTCTCATTATTCATCGGAGGTTGGGTGGTGGTGTGTGTGTGTGGTGTGTGTGTGGTGTGTGAGTGTGGGTGTGTGTGTGTGTGTGTGGGTGTGTGTGTGTGTGGTGTGTGTGTGTGTGTTGTGGTTTCATGGTGTGTGTTTGGTGTTTTTTGTTTTCTGTAGAAAGTTATATTGGCTGCCAGTATTATGTGTCACCCTACCAAGTGTGGATATTACGGTGTCACTTACTCCTGTAGTCATGGCATGCATTACATTTTGATAGCTTACTCTCGAATGAGTTATTATTTATTTAGCGGTTCCTCCTTATGCACCAGATAGTTCACTGGCCCTGTAGGAATCTCCCCACCTGTGGGGTGATGCACACAGTTTGTGCAGTGCCGACTTTGCAATATAGCCACGCATTATTGATGCATGCCCATCTGACAGTATAGCTTTGAACTTGTTATCTATCCCTCCAAACTATATGTAATAACTAGTGTGGACACGTTAATTAGCCCAGCGAAGGGTTATACAGCGCGGGCGTTACCGAGGGGGAAGTCAAACCACCAGCCTATAACACTCCCTTCACTACTCACTAACTTACCTTGAAGAAGCGCAACAGTGTCGTGAAACGTGCGTTCAGGTGATTTTGACAGAGTGACGTCACCAGCGGAGAGTACCTCGTGAAAAGTTGATCGGGTGATTGTGCGGCAGAGTGGCGTCACAATGCGGGAAGTTACCTGGGACGAGACGGGCTCAGTGATTGTGACGGAGCCAAGAGTAGTACAGAGTGGTGATAACATAGCGGGAGACGCGCCAGTAGCGTGACGTGACGAGAGTGACGTCAACAGCGGGATAGTACCTGCAGAAGACGCGCGTCCGGGGATTGTGAGGAGTGAGTCACCATGCGGCAGTACCCTGCGTCGGAAAAGGCCGTCAGCGTGATGGTGACATGGCGAAGGGAAAGTCACCATGCGGATAGTACCTGACGGGGATGAAACGATATGCGTTCAGGTGATTGTGACGGCAAGTGACGTCACATGCGGAAAGTGCGTCAGGTGATTGTGAACGGAGTGTACGTCACCCATGCAGGAGAGTGCGTCAGGTGATTGTGACGGAATAGTGAGTCCACCCTGGGGCCGCGCCAGCGATTTACGCGTGATGATTGGGGCGGGTGAGCACAAGGGGAGTAATGCGGGAGACGTGCTCAGGGGACGGGACGGGAAAGGTGCGGACGGGCGATGCGGGGAAGGATTAGCCAAGGTGTTCGGGAGGACCAGGAGGTTCGCTGTATCGAGTGTGCCGGAGAAGTGCTTCAGGTGCTGTGACGGAGTGACGTCAACTTCGATTCTGGGAGGTGCTCAGTCGTATGTCGAGCTTACCATGCGGGAGTACCTGGGCCGTGCGAATGAGATGTGACGGTAGTGACGGCCATGGGGCGACGGCTCGGTGATGTAGAGTGACGACACCATGCGGGGAGTACCTGCGGGAGGAGCACGTGCAGTCAGGTGATGTGACGGTGACATGCACCAAGCGGAGACCGCGCGGATTGTGACGGAGACGTCAACCATGCGGGTAGTACCTGCGGGGAGAGTCTGATGTAGGATTGTGTGACGGAAGTCACACGGGACCTCGGGGACAAGGCGGGAACTTGACGAGAGAGTTGAAGTCACCATGCGGGGTCCTGCGGGAGAGCAGGTGATGTGCGGAGATGCGTCCCAGGAAGTGGGGAGAGTTCGGCATGACTTTTGACGGCGAGTGACATAACATGAGAAGTCCGCGGGAGGCGACTGCGTGAAGATGAGGAGGAGGAGCACCCAGTGGCAGACCCGGGGGACCCTGGAGGACTAAGGCAGGCGAGGGAAGGCTACGCAGCGAGTAGGAGTAAGGTAATAGCAAAGGGAGAGAGCAGTCGGAATGAGACGATGTATGTCAACATGAAATAGTCAAAGGGTACCTGTAAGGGAGGAGCGCGTCGGTGCACTTGACGGAGTGGTAGTAGACAGTGACGTCACCCTGCGGAGTACCGGCGGGAGAAGTGCGTCAGGTGATTGTGACGAGTGACGTCACCATGCAGAGTACCTGCGGAGACGTGCGTCGGTGATTGTGACTGTGACAGTGAGTAACATGCGGAGTAACTGCGGGGAGACGCGCGTCGGGGTCGACTGAGAGTGACGTCACAATGCGGGAGTAGTACCTGGGGGACGCGCGTGTTCGGGGACTGTGACAGTTGACGTCACCATCGGAGTACCTGCGGGAGACGCGAGTCGGGGCCGTGACGGAGTGACGTCACCATGCGGGAGTACCTGCGGGAGACGGCCGCGTCGGGCACTGTGACGAGGATAGTGACGTCAACATGCGGGAGTACCTGCGGGAAGACGTGCGTCGGGTGATGTGACGGGAGTGACAGAGTCACGAAAGTGAAGTGACGAGTGACGTCACCTGCGGGGAGTACTGCGGGGAGACGTGGTCAGGTGATTGTGGACGAGTAAGTCACCATGCGGGAAGTCCTGCGGGAAGACGTGTGTCAGGTGTTGTGCCGAGGAGAGTGACGTCACCATGCGGCAGAGTACCCTGAGGGAAACGGAGTCGGGTGACTGACGGACGAGAGTGACGTACAATGAGGGATACCTGCGGGATCGGGTCGGGCACGTGACGGAATTGACGTCACATGGGGGAGTACCTGCGGGAAACGCGCGTCGGGTGATTGTGATGGAGTGACGTCACCATGCGGAGACTGCGGGAGACGTGCGTCGGGGGACTGGAGGAGTGACGTCACCATGCGGGAGTAGTACCTGCGGGAAAACGCGCTGCGGTGACTGACGGAGTGACCGTCACAGCGGGAGTACCGCGAGGGAGACGCGCATCGGGATGAGTGTGACGGATTGACGTCACCATGCGGGAGAAGCGCGTCGGGTGCACTGTGAAGGATGGAGTCACCATGCGGGAGTACCTGCGGGAGACGTGCGTCGGGTGATTGTGACGGAGTGACGTCACCATGCGGGAGTACCTGCGGGAGACGTGCGTCAGGTGATTGTGACGGAGTGACGTCACCATGCGGGAGTACCTGCGGGAAACGCGCGTCGGGTGACTGACGGAGTGACGTCACCATGCGGGAGTACCTGCGGGAGACGCGCGTCGGGTGACTGTGACGGATTGACGTCACCATGCGGGAGACGCGCGTCGGGGCACTGTGACGGAATTGACGTCACCATGCGGGAGTACCTGCCGGGAAACGCCGCTCGAGGTGATTGTGACGGAGTGACGTCACCATGCGGGAGTACCTGCGGGAGCCGTGCGTCAGTGATTGGACGGAGTGACGTCACCATGCGGGAGTAACTGCGGGAAAGGAAAACGCGCGTCGGGTGACTGAACGGAGTGACGTACAACATAGCGGGAGTACCCGCGGGAGACGCGCGCATCGGGGACTGGACGGATGAAGTGTCAACATGCGGGAGACGCGCGTCGGGGCACTGTGACGGATTGACGTCACCATGCGGGAGTACCTGCGGGAGACGTGCGTCGGGTGACTGTGATGGAGTGACGTCACCATGCGGGAGTACCTGCGGGAGAGGTACGAGGGTGGTCGGCTGAATTAGCAAACAGATAAGTGGCGCTGATACTTTGTATCACAGTCCTTGGGACTCCAACTTCCTGCTTTCAGTATATAACTAAGTGTTGTTTAAAGCTCCTCCTGTCCGCCCCAAGCATGCTTAAATCAGCCCGCTATTATTACACATTTATTAATATGTATGTGGGAATTGTTCTACCCCTATTAACAGCTCTGACGCGCCAACATATGCAGCAATAGAGCTAATTAGAAGGACTCGCATAGGGCGGGTTTCTGTTTTACACCACACTCTTTATTTCTTTCACCCGAGGCTATGACGGGACGCGCTCTTTGAGCCGCGCGTCGAGTCTTAATAACTTTCTAGAATGTACCGCAGAACACGGTATACACATGAGAAATGTAACCAAATAAGAGTCATTGTAATATTTACTATACGCCTACTAATGTAAGGACAGCAGCAACTGTGTATGCTGATACATTTACCCATATATGTAACCATATGTGCCTACTTAGGGCTAACCTGGCATAGGAGGTCGGCACAGTATAGAACGGGCTTTGTAACTAATTGTAAGTAGGAAGTGTACTATCGGCAGGGAACTAGAAACCAGACACAAGGTACTGTATATGTATCTGCCTCCGATAGCACCAATTAAAATACAGGGGATTTCGTTGTATCATTGGAGCGCATCACTAGAAATATATAGCCTGGCCTTCTGGACACACTGTGTTTTCCACCACGAGAGGCTACGATTGGATGTGATCCAAACACCCCGCCGGGGGGAATATAAACTATTCTATAACATGCGCTAGGATAGAGCGTGTTAGCGCGTTGGGATGCGGTGACAGCCAATTAACGTGTATTTACACTGATTTCATACGCATGGTGTATGTCACTACGACACGCTTAGCGAATTGACACATTTTCTGAGCTATCCTGCTTTATTGAATGAATTATAGCTATTTATATTTTCAGCCACATTTTAGTGCCTTGAATGCATTAGGTTGGTGGTATTTCTTCATACTTTGTTTTAGTAAATTGATTTATTATAGCTGTTGCCCTATTTAGGTTTACACAGATCATATGAGCTATATGGGACTATTAGCCACGCTTCTCTGTGGACAGTATCCCGGAGTTGATCGTACAGGGGTCCCATATGGAATAGGATGTGCTGCTTCTGCGCTAGTGCGTTGTTTAATCTATTAGGAGTGTCAGAGGCAGCGGTTCTTGGGGGCAGGTCATGGATTTATACAGGAGTGTCAGAGGCAGCGGTTCTTGGGGGCAGGTCATGGATTTATACAGGAGTGTCAGAGGCA
Organism: Ascaphus truei; assembly: GCA_036426205.1. NCBI lineage: Eukaryota > Metazoa > Chordata > Amphibia > Anura > Ascaphidae > Ascaphus > Ascaphus truei. Next base: position 16,630 of record WSYH01013219.1, read on the forward strand.
GCGGTTCTTGGGGGCAGGTCATGGATTTATACACCTGATCCCTCTATAGAAAATATTTTAATTGAAAAGGTTCTTATTCACGAATATAATGATGCGTTCCTGCACAGCGGGTGCGTTCTGTGGGGTATTCTGGTTCGGCCTGATATGGTCGGGTCAGCGCGGAGGAGGGTGACTGGCGAATGGGGGCAGCAAATCCCTCCAAACTGCCCGCGTGTTTGATGCGTCCTCCGGATCCGAGCGGATTCTGTAGCGTCAGGGACTCTTATACCGGGAAAAAGCCCCGGCAGCTCCGGACACACCATGGACAGCCAAGTGTCATTTGGTGGTACCTAGCCAGTGCCGGGCACTGTTGCTGCACTTAACGCATGCGATCCCGCTGACCGGGCATCTGAGGGTTACCCGTATGAGAGCCAGGCTGACCCAGAGTTTCTACTGGCCGCGGCTATCGTAGGAGGCGTCGGCGTTCTGCCGCACCTGTGACACCGGCCAGCGAGTGAGGAGGCGATCGGGCGAAGGGCAGTACCCTGAGGCCGCTACCAGTGATAGGGGAACCATTTCAGCGGGTAGCCGTAGACATCATCGGGCCCCTGAAGATTCCTAGCAGGTCGGGGAAAAGATATATTTTACCAATATATCAATTAATCAAGGACATTTGATTAGCAGCCCCTGTCTGCTACTTAGCATCTTAATTCCTATGGAAGCAGTAAGGGTGTACTTAGTTTTTCTCACACAGCTTCTCCATTTTGGCTTTATTTTTGTTAAATAAATCATGACACGGTGTAATATGTCATGTGCACACACACACACACACACACACACACACA
>WSYH01013220.1:0-17452 GCA_036426205.1 Ascaphus truei
GTCCAGAGAGGTAATACCGGTATACACATACATGTCCAGAGAGGTAAAGCCGGTATACACATACATGTCCAGAGAGGTAATACCGGTATACACATACATGTCCAGAGAGGTAATGCCGGTATACACATACATGTCCAGAGAGGTAATACTGGTATACACATATGTAATGGTTGCAGGCCCCCACCCAATCTCATATTGGCCCCTGTGGGTGTAATCTGCTCCCAATTAAATGTATGTGTGTTGTGGTGCACCTGCTGGCAACAGGACTCCTGAGTCTCCCGCTGGTTGGTAATGGGGAATATCACCATGACAGGCGTCTGAGGTAGTGTTCTGAGTCCTACTCACATTTGGTACAGCGCCTCCACCCCATCAGGATCCCTACGGCAGCAGGGGGAAGTATCTGATGGGGAACTCCTTCTTGGTGCATCCTCCTGGGGAATAACGCCACACTCACACAGGAGGGATCTTTTGAACCAGGGCATTTTTAATGTCATCTCCTCTGGCAGACTGCCCTTCATCACGGCCGACACTTAGCCGCTCATTTCGTTGAGGTGCCCCATGTAGAAGGTTCCTCCTCTCTTAATTGAGTTGTTCTCCACCTCTCCCCTAAGGGAGACCACCAGCTGTGCCAGGTCCCTGGACACAGTGCGTAATCAGCTTGCACTTGACTCTCTGACACAGACTTGAACTGCTGCAGGCACTCCACTTAGGATGAACATAAAACAACACAACTAACTTTAGGCAGTGCTGTGTCTTATACAGACTCCAGAAAGACCCACCTCTATGTCACTAACAGTGGGCACAAAGCATGTTGTCACTTCCTTTGCTACATATGACACTTCACCAGGGTTTGAGGGCAAACTTCCATGATAGTTACTGGCAACCCTTCCTTCTTACCAGGATTTACTGCCAGCATGAGAGAGATCTGTACACCAATTTTACACATGGCTACACATACATGTCCAGAGAGGTAATACTGGTATACACATACATGTCCAGAGAGGTAATACCGGTATACACATACATGTCCAGAGAGGTAATACCGTATACACATATATGTCCAGAGAGGTAATATCGGACACATACAGTACATGTCCAGTATTACCTTTAATTATTTTACTGGACAGTATTCAAATACAGGACAGTCCAGTTCAATACTGGACACCTGGCAACCCTACTTATGAAAAGCCTGATTTAAGCTTTCTTTGCGCCTGGATATTACATATATTTTTTAATGTGTTGGGGACAGAAAGGCCAAGAACAATTATTTTATCAACAGTGGATTTACAAATATGTGGCAAACTGATGTGGATATTTTTGGTATTTTATTGAAGTGAAACTTCTTTAGTGGCACCTATTCTAATGGGGCAAAACGGCAGAGATGGGGGACGAAATGTGAAACGGAAGTGACGTCACGGCTCCCCCTCCCCCCACATGTCTGCTGTGACATGCGGCGGCGATAGCCGGCGGCGCCGCTCCTAACGGGCACCGTTCCCCCCACACGGCCGATCACATATGTGGCAGCCGGCGGTGATAGCCGCCGGCGCCGCTCCTAACGGCCGCCATTCTCCCCATACGTCCACTGCAATAGCGTGCATGCGCATTACTAATGGCGATGACTACGGACATATGCGCATGTGCAGAAGCGGCTGGCAGCGGCGCCGTTCCCCCAACATGTCCGCTGCCATGCCACGCATGCGCAGTAGTCATGGGGACGTAGAGGAAAGACACGCATGCGGCTGGCAGCGACGCCGTTCCCCCCACACGCCCGCGCCATGCATGCGCAGTAATGACGCAGCACCGTCGGGAGGGAGGGAGGAAGGAAGAGTGCTGAGTGCTGAGTGCGCGCACACGCACGCTTTACCATGCCCTGTCGCCTTCTGCTCTGGTACAGTAACAGGGGGGAGGTTGAGTGTGCTGTCCCCCCCGCGGCACCAACAGAGGGGGGGAGGAAGAGGGCAGAGCACCCCACGCGCGTTAAAGTGCCCTTCAGTACCCTCCCCCCCCCCATGGCCCTGTACCTCTGCCGGGGGGCTGGCTGCAGCAGCTCCGCCAGGGGGAAGAGAGTGGGGGCAGCTCCAGGCATGTACCTCTGCTAGTGGTTCATCGGCTGTTATAACACATGGCAGTGTATGCAGAGCCAAATAAGGAATGATGCAAACACAATGAATCCCTTCCCCAAAGGGTTTCCAATTCCACCGTCAATCACAAGGGGGCAAAGTCACATGGAAAAGGTCACATGGAGCTGGCACTGCGATTTGAACCAGACACTCCCACGCCAAGGCCAGTATGGATTTTACTGAGCCTTTGCGTCTTTTCCACTTTCTCAAATATATTAGCATTATTTGGCTTTAGAGAGTGATATCAAAGCCTTGACCTGTGTGTCTCTTCAACACGTGCAGACAAATGGGTCAAATATAGAGTATAGAATAGAGACTTATGTTTCAAGGAGCTCAGAAATCAATTGCACTAATCAATTTAAATTACATGTTGCCAGACACCCATTTTATTTCAACATGTACAGCTGGATGGATAAAGATATTGTACATTAGATGTTCATAAGATCAAGAACCCTTTTTCCTGCGTTGCCTCTCTTTAGTAAATCCAGGCCGAATGCCTAAGACTGGGTCCATACTGCTTTCGTTCGAGCAAAGGCGTGTGCCTGCGTGATGTCACCCGCGTGAAGCGGGTGTGTTTTTTGGCCATGCTAGATGCGTCATGGGGGGGCGTATCTAGGGGCGTGTCTAGGTGCGTCACGGAGCTGGTTCGCCCTCATTGGGCAAACTGCTTACGTGGCCTGCCCGTTGCGCCAAAAAATCAGCTGTCGCGCGCGCCTGCGCGGTCTATGGGCGCGATCAATGCCTTAATGCAATGTGATCGTACCCCGTGCGGACACGGTCTGCGGCAGAATGGGCTTTGCCTAACAAAGTATCTACGCTCCCTGGAGCAAGAGATTTTAGGATCAGTGACATTTCCAAGAACAAAAGTCAACTGCAAATTTCACATCCACGGTTTGGTGCTGGAAGGGCTGTGACACATTAGACATTGAGGTGGTAGAGCCGGCCGGAGGTATGAATCAGATGTAATGTTTGCTTCTTTTAACGCTATTTCTATTACGGACTCCTCTGGCAGCACGGCATGTATATTGTTCTTAATATGAGGTGTGAGTGTAAATGGTTATTAACTATTAGCCTTATCCACTTTACTGTGGATGGCATCTATTATGAACAATGTATTTCAAGCATCCAATAATGTTAGCTTACTTTTCATGTTGCTATATATTTCTGCACCGCATATTAATTATACATAGTCATACACATCTTGTTCTATGGAAGTCCTCAAGATACTTTAGATCCCATCTTCTGATGTGAATCTCCTTCAAATGAGACCTTTGTGTACTGACATATCAGCTGGGGCTGAAAGGAGATTTAGCAGAGGTATCATGGTTGGGACTTCGGGGTATGCATTGGATTCAGACTGTTTCTGAGCTGCTAAGAATAAGGAGGTCACTAGCAGAACCTGCGATTGTAAGGCCTCGGACATGGTCAGCGCTTATGCGCTGACCTGTGCTGAGGCGCGCTTACGCTTGGCACTGAGCCCCTGCAGCCGCAATGAGAGCGGCTTTAGCAGGGGCTCGCTTACGCAAGCGTGCGAAAGCATAAGTCTTAGCAAAATTTTTAATTTTCGCACTTGCCGGAGCGCAGGGTCGGTCACGTGAGCGGTTCGCCCAATGAGGACGAACCAGCTCCTTGACGTCACTGGCCCGCCCCCCCCCCCCCCGACACACCCCTGACACGCCCCTGGGAGACGCTCGGTCTAAGGCCAGGGAAAGCACCCGCTTTCCCTCAGCCTCCGCGCGCCTCAGCACGGCATCACTAACCATGGACGCAGCCTAATATTGCATGTGGGGGGAAATGACCCGGTGAAGGTTAGGACAGCAGATTTGTTTTTTTTGTTTTTTGCGATAAGGGGGCACATAGCATAGATTAATTTGCCTTTTAGTTCTTTGTGGAAGTTTGGTCTGAAGTGGTGGCTAGACAGGAAGCAAGGGAGGTGAGGACTGTGCAGAGAGATAGGAGGAAGCTAAATAAGGGGGCGGCCACTTTTGAGGAAAGTGTAGGGGGAATCTATTTGAAGCACAGGAATTTAGAGGGTGATTTGTCAGGTTTGTACAGTGAGGATGGGGTGGAAAGACCTCTGAAGAATGAGCCCCTTGTTTTGTGAGGGAATTGGTGCCGAGTGTGGTTTGGCATGACTGGATTATTTGGGGCTGGTCTGTATGCTAATGCCTTAGCTTTAGGCATGTCACTATGGTATTCTCAAGAATAAATTAGCCACCAGGATCTCTCCTAGACCCGGTGCTGTTCGATGACACTACTAGTGTTCGGGTTGAATTGATGTATTTTTGCTGAGCTGGTCTCTGATTTAAATCACTAGCAAAAAATGTACCAGCTGCTATGGAAACCCAGCCAGGCTGAATACTTAGGGAGCTAAGCAGCATGTTCATATCCAATTGCTTTTTTTCAAGTTAATATACAGTATGTGTGATGTAGGCCAGCAACTGAGCATTCTTCAGCTTATAGGGGTCCATGTTAAAATGGCCAAGAAGCAAAAAGGGACACACTGAGTGCTCATTTGCATGTCATTACCCAGAATCCCTAGCTGCAGTGGAAGCATTGTATGCTACAAGTTAATGGTGAAAGGCAGGGTTGTGGAGTGCACAGGGACGAGTGCGCTCTCTTTTGTTCCTGATGTCATGGGTCGGTGACGACCACCCTATGATCACTACACAAGCGATCATATGATCGTGGGGCCTGGAAAGTCCATCTCATTCGGCGGTAATGGACCTGCCAGCCCATTAAAGGTTAAATTAAGTGGGTATCATTTTTTATTTTATTTTTTAAAATTACTGCATTATATAAAAAGGTGGTTTCTTTACTGAGTATCAATTCTCCTGCTGCTGTGAGCCTTGCTGCTTCATTTAAAGAGGAGACCTACAGTAAGTAAGACTTTACAATGTATGCAGATGTAGCAGACTTCATTGCTCCCACTATTAACACAACATATTGCATTATAACACAGAATATCCAACCATAACAGGCCAGTGGGAGCAATAACGTTTGCAATTTCTGTAGATGATATATATATATATATATATATATATATATATATATATATGGAAAAAAGAACAAAAAAGAAACAGGCGCACACCTAGTGCATTACCATTATGACACAATAAAAATGTATTGAATGAACATAAAAATGCGACAAATGGCCCACTCACAAGGATACAGCAAACTAAAAGCATTTTGAGATAGGCTCTCATGTGCCTTGCAGCTCAATCACCAGCAACCGTCCGCAGTCAGTGGCGTCGTCACGTGGATCTCCTTCGTGAACCGGAACCGGAAGAGGGATCTTTCACCTTCAATGCTCAACACCATCAGTCCCTCCGGGAAACAGGCACCCTCAAATGCATATAGATGAGGTATCAGGCCGAGAGCAGCAGCACACAGGAGCCAAAAGTTCCAAATCAATCTGCATCAATGTTTGTGGGCAAATGGCGGCCAGATTCTAGCCACGCCGCCCTACGCGTTCGTCATCAAATGGCGACTTCTTCAGGGGATACCCTTCAAGCATATGTCCTTGGTATTTATAGGAGGTGAACAGCAAATAGCCAATAAAGAATAATGTTTGAAGCACTGGGTTGAATCAATTTACACATATACATATGTAATAGCTAAAACAAATATAAAGCAAATTCTAAGTGTTCTGAGGACCCCAACGATGTCCAAGGATTGATATGTAAACTACAAATTGAAACAACAAACTAGTGTTATAATGTTATGAGTGTGTTAGATGTCACTAATGATGTGAATACAATTGGTAAGTGAAATTAACAGGCTAATTGGTAAACAAAACAGCACTATAAGGTACATGATAATTAGATTTGAAGATTGCATTAAGGCATTCTAGAGAGTATAATCAAATGAACTATTAATAACATAAAATTATAGACAACTGATATATTTGATAGGTTAGATTGTTGCATATAAAAGTTAGTGACATCTCAAATAAGGAGATCACGATTGAATGAATCATAATAAATGAACGGCTGTATAAATTGGCAATAAACATTTCATTCTCATTTAAACCAATGACACCCAATAGAACAACAAATAATTACCTGGTATATTCCCAGGATGTTAACCCATTGTTGGGATAATCGTAGGGAGTCAGAGGAAGCAAAAAGATGGATCCAAAGGCAAACATTAAAACGGAGCAATGGGCTGAACTGATATAAAGTGTTATATGAATCACATGTGAGTGCTGTGTTCTAGTGAATGTGAGAATGAACTATGTGGTTGTATGCATGAATGTGAAGAATATTAAAAAGTACATGATATATAATATGTGAATATGTGAATAATAAATAATATATAAAAATATATATAAAACTAAAGATAATAATGACATTAAAGATGAGGGGATAAATATTAATAAATTTAATTTTAATAAAAATAAATAAATAAAAATAAAACGAAAGAAAATTATAATATTGACCATTTGTGGAGATGATCGTAACAGACACGAAAGGCGACACCCTTGGATAATAAATGGGACCAAACATGACCAGACAGAGACCATAGCCCAGTAGGGAATGCTAAGCATTCAAACCAGACCTCTGGAGAACACCCATGAAAGTTGTTCAAACTATGGTACTAATGTCAATGTTGTCATTGTGTCCCTTGGGATAGTAGTGTCCAATATTACATCCATATTTCTCGGGTACATAGCTTCTGAAAGCGATCACCTCCCATATACGAGGGGGGGATGAACTCAATACCATGACAGAGAGATTGGGATCTTTGTTGTGACTACGTACAAAAGTGACGGGAGAGGGCTGTGTTTGGCACCCATTGATAATGTTCCGCGTGCTCTAGAGCAACAAATGGTCAATATTATAATTTTCTTTCGTTTATTTTATTTTTATTTTTATATTTATTTTATTTAAAATTAAATTTATTAATATTTATCCCCTCATCATTTAATGTCATTATTATCTTTAGTTTTATATATATTTTTATATATTATTTTATTCACATCATTCACATATTATATATCATGTACTTTTTAATATTATTGCTAATGAAGGTGAAAAAAACGGCGCTTAACTCTATTAGTGTTTCACTAAAACTATACAGTGAGTGGTTTTAGCAAAAATCTTTTGATACAATAATAATAAAGACTGCTCAATAACGTGCAACATGATATATAAAAGGTTCAAACCCCCTGCTCAAACCCAGCTGGTAGGGACTGTTTCGCTGTCCCGCAAATCGTCACTTCGTGTATTCCAGGGGAGCATGGAGGGAAATAGAACAAAAAAACAAAAAACAATCTAAGTGTAGACAGTTTTTAAATAGTGTAATTAAGTGTCTGTCTTGGCTCGTATGTTGTGCCTACTACAAGATGTAAGTTGTAATCAAGCGTTTTAGACACACAATGGTCTCTGCTGAGTAGTTGTTCTCCACTCTATGAAGCGGTCTCCAGTTGTCAGCTCAGCAACTTCAGGCTACCCGCCTCTTTCCGATGGGACTTGTTGTATTCAGCTCTCTCTGCGACGCTGTGTCTCCGGTGGTGGACTGTGTGACCAGGCTGTATCTTCCCGTGGGCTGTTGGACTCCCCTTCAGCTGTTGTACATCAGTACTGCGCTTGGATCTGCCTTTCGGGTGGATGATCTCGCCTCTCTCACCGCCGGTGCGTCACTTCCGCTTTGTCCCGTCACGTCACTTCCGGGTGCGGCTGGTTGAATTTTGAATGCGATCACGCTCTCCTCCCTCCCCTCTCAGACGGCTCTGAGAGGGGAGAGGAGAGAGGCGTGATCGCCATTCAGAAATTCAACCAGCCGCACCCGGAATGACGTGACGGGACAAAGCGGGAAGAGAAGTGACGCACCGGCGGTGAGAGAGGCAAGATCACCACCGAAAGGCAGCTCCAAGCGCAGTACTGATGTACAACAGCTGAAGGGGAGTCCAACAGCCACGGGAAGATACAGCCTGGGTCACACAGTCCACCACCGAGACACAGCGTCGGAGAGAGGCTGAATACAACAAGTCCATCGGAAGAGGCGGGTGAGCCTGAAGTTGCTGAGCTGACAACTGGAGACCGCTTCATAGAGTGGAGAACAACTACCTCAGCAGAGACCATTGTGTGTCTAAACCGGCTGATTACAACTTACATCTTGTAAGTAGGCACAACATACGAGCCAAGACAAGACACTTAATTACACTATTTAAAACTGTCTACACTTAGATTGTTTTTTGTCTTTTTTGTTCTATTTCCTCCATGCTCCCCCTGGAATACAACGAAAGTGACTTTTTAATATTATTCACATTCATGCATACAACACATAGTTCATTCTCACATTCACTAGAACACAGCACTCACATGTGATTCATATAACACTTTTAATCAGTTCAAGCCACCTTGCTCTCGTTTTATCTGTCCTTGCCTTTGGATCCAACTTTTTTGCTTCCTCTGACTCCTCTGATATCCAACAATGGGTTAACATCCTGGGAATATACCAGGTAATTATTTGTTGTTCTAGGGGTGTCAGTTGGTTTAAATGAGAATGAAAATGTTTATGCCAATTTATACAGCGTTCATTTATTATGATTCATTCAATGCTGATCTCCTTTTTGAGATGTCACTAACTTTTATATGCAACAGATCTAACCTATCAATATATCATTTGTCTTATATATTTTATGTTATAATAGTTCATTTTGATTATACTCTCTAGAATGCCTTAATGCAATCTTCACATCTAATATCATGTCCTTATAGTGCTGTTTGTTTACCAATTTAGCCTGTTATATTTCACTTACCAATTGTATTCACATCATTAGTGATCTAACACACTCATAACATTTATAACACTAGTTATGTTGTTTCAATTTGTAGTTTACATACAATCCTTGGACACGTTGGGGTCCTCAGAACACTTAGAATTTGCTTATTTGTTTTAGTATACATTGTATATGTGTAAATTGATTCAACCATTGCTTCAAATCATCATAATTCTTATTGGCTATTTGCGTTTCACCCTCCCTATAAATACCAAGGACATATGCTTGAAGGTATCCCTGAAGAAGTCGCCATTTGATGACGAAACGCGTAGGGCGTGGCTAGAATTGGCCGCCATTGCCCACAAACATTGATGCAGATTGATTTGGAACTTTTGGCTCCTGTTGTGCTGCTGCTCTCCCGCCTGCTACCTCATCTATATTGCATTGAGGGTGCCTGTTTCCCGGAGGGACTGATGGTGTTGAGCATGAAGGTGAAAGATCCCTCTTCGCGTTCCGGTTCACGAAGGAGATCCACGTGACGACGCCACTGACTGCGGACGGTTGCTGGTGATTGAGCTGCAGGCACATGAGAGCCTATCTCATAAAATGCTTTATTGCTGTATCCTTGTAGTGGCCATTTGTCAGATTTATGTTCATTCAATACATTTTTATTGTGGTAATGCACTAGGTGTGCGCCTGTTTCTTTTTTGTTCTTTTTTTCCAGATATCATTAGGGACTGGTGATCCCTTTGGAACGGGCTGCAAGAAACCAAAGACATTTCCACTGGAACAGGGACTTTATGTATGAAGTTTTTATTATATTTTTCTTTACAATATTTTTATATACTTTTTTATTATTAAAACATTTTTTAGATTTTTTACATTTTTCCTTTAGGGTTTTGTCAAGAGACTGTATTGCTATTTGTATTTTTATAAGTTTATCATAGTGTATCAGCTCTCATCTAGCTGCCCCTCAAGCATTCCATCAGCTATTGTCTCTCCTATTAATATCTATAAATTAACTGGTTATTTAGCGGCGCTACTTCAATTCTCTGTGTTCTGTTTATATATATATATATATATATATATATATGTGTGTATATAAGAGAGAAATTTCAGTAGCGCCACTCGTGAAATCAAGTAAAAAAAATAAATAAATTAACGTGCAAATGTTTGGTGCATATTAATCAAAATACAATGTAAACAATCTAGCAAAACAATGATAACAAACAGTGAATTGGAAAAATTGAAATATGTGAAAAATATGAAAAATATATTATTCAAACGGGAAAAATGGGAGGGGGAACAAAAAATGAGGAAAGTCCAACCCTTAGTACAACAATCCAGTGTAAAATCAATGGTGATTGGAAATGCTGCTCAGGGATCCACGGCTGCTCTCAGAAGGAATAACCAATTCCACGGAACACTATAGAAAAAGAAGAACAGAGAGCGCACTCCCATAGTGTAAAACAGTACATTTAATCAATAAAAAGAAAGGACAAGGGATTAAGAACACTCACAATGGTAGGAATAAAAGGCATTTGTGATATATATAATCACCACCAGCAAGGCCACACCGTCCTGGAACAAATCAGATGGTATATAGTCCCTCCGGTTCACATCCAGCAATAGTCGGGTGATTGGGAACAAAGTCTCTCAGCGTCTGTGCAGTAAAGAGATTCTTTCAAGCCTCAGATCAGCTCATGCTCTCGCTCTCATGGACCTAGCGCGCACATACACTGATGACGTAGTGCGTGTGGTGGCGTGCCCTGACGCGTTTCGTCACGACAGTGGACTTTTTCAAAGGGAAATTCCTGGGACATATACAACGAACATTCATCACATAGATTATTTAGATATCACTTTCTATAGATATTGAAAAAGATACAGACAGTATTTATCGTAAACCACGTATAAAAACTTCTTCTATGCGCTACAATGTCATCCACCAGCCCTGTATAAGAGATACCTAAGGCCCAGTTCATCGGCTCAAGGAATATGTTCTAATAATGATATATTTCTGAAACGATCGAGTGAAATGAATGAAAAACTTCAAAAGAGTAGGTTATAAAGAAGTAGACTAAATAGAGCATTTAAATATGCAGGGTCTCTGGGATAGGAGGAGATCATAAAATCGAAATAAATAACCAAAAGGAAACGTCATGTTCATGAAGACAATCATTATGTCCATCCTTTATTTCAGTATCTAATAGGCAATCTAAAGCTATTACAGAAATAATCAAAAGCATTGGAAAGTACTAACTTTAGATCATGATATGCCTCCATGGTTCAGGATGGACCAAGGATTTATTACAAAAAAACAAAACTATAGGTAACCATCTGTCACCAGTCTATTTACTTGCAAATCTGGTAAAAAACAACTAAGTATAATTCCTAAAGGTTTTTTTTCCTGTGGACGTTACTCACTTGTAAATATCAAGACCTTTGAAAAAATCATCACCTTTTTGAGGGTAATCTGCATATGAACAGCTTTATATGAACTGCCATACTAACTACGTTATATATCTCCTGCAGTTTGGCGTAAGAAGTCCTATTTGGACGACTATTAGACCTGTAAGAGTAAGATACAGGAACATATCAGACCATTCTGAAAAAGATTTGTTACATCCGTGTCCAAGCATTTTTCTAAGTGTAGATCTGGTGACATTTCCAACTTTTTCATTTCCCCCTGGAACATGATAGTTCATCCTAGAGGGGGAGATAGATTGAATAAATGAATACAAGAGAAATGTTTGGATTCATGTTCATTAAACACATACATCCCACTGGTATGAATATGAGTGGGATCTAAGCACTTTTTAGTATAATCAGTTACTTCATTATTGTTATTATTTATTTATTATTATTATTCAAGATGTATAATATTTTTCAATAGCTAATTGAGTTTGATTTATCTGTATTTATATGTTTTTATGTATATGAGTATTTAGGTATAGATTCAATTATGTTTGGATGCATTTCATTATCTTGGAGTAGATTTTTTTCCCATAGTTCATAATGTTTTTAATAATACTTTATCATTACTGCCATGTATGTTATTAGTAGGTTTAGTAGGGATCAATATAGGATATAGAGTGTTGCTTTTCTGCTACTGGTAACTGGCACTTGTTGTCTATTTTTGTATATGTGTACTATTGGACGAGTACCTAGTTTTGGTTTTTATTACATTCTGTGTGTTTAGTGGGTCTTGTTGTAACAACTGTGTTGTCTATGGTGATGTTGTGATGTGGGCACTGGTTGTGTCACATACGCGCTCTGGTTTCTTGTTTAATTATGGTTATTAGCCATCAGGTGTGCTATACTCACCCTACTTCAATTTACTATTAACCCAATTACATAACAGCGGCGCACTATTATATCATCACCAGGCATAGTGCTGGATACTCTTGACAAGTCCTGGTGGACGAAACGCGTCAGAGTTCGCATCTGTGGCCAGACTTTTTTGTGTATTATGCACAATAAACTAACCTTTATTTATTGCGTGTGGAACCTTTTATACCCCGGCGGCAGCAGTGAAACCGCCTTACTATCTATTTTGCTCGATATACCTGGGCTGGAGCACGCTGATTTCCCTCTTCCGGTTCAAAGGTACCTGATGTCATCACTGACCAGAGACCCGGCGTGTCAAGACTGTGAGTGTCGATCTGCTTGTTCTCTCCCTCCCTACACTCCGCATGAGGGATTTCTGTCCGGGGTGACACCGGGTGTAGGAGGGCAGTGGCGGAGGGTAGCGGTTCATTAGCTGGTTGTTCCTCTACAGGGACACAGGCGATACTACGCTATCTATTCCTCGCTTACCACTTTTAGCCCCTACCGTTGATAGTCACGGGGCACGGTTCAAGTGGGGTGTCTACATTGTTGCTTCATTCATTAGTGGGACACTGGACGGAAGAGTGCTTTTTATTTCTTGACATGGAAAATTTTCTGGACTTTATGTAAGAACGTGCCTGGTACAATTGGTAGCACCAGTTCTTTCTGGAGTGATTCAGGATCTTGTGTACAAATAAGTATAAATTGATCTATATATATATAAAAGATATGCTTCACAAGATCTATCCTTTTACGTGCTTCATTATTTTTTAGATTATATATATCTTTTTAGTTTTTATTTTGTATTTTAATTACTCTATATATACTAGATATATATATATATGTGAGCATATACCCATGCAACTGTCTGACTGTAGAGAGAATAATACTACCATCACTGATATACTGTAGACCGTAGTTCAGGCTACACCACACACTGTGCAAGTGTCCCTCTCCCACCACCGTGTAAACCCTCACACCGTTTGCCAAACACAATGAAACCAGTTCCTTGGTCACTTAACCTCGAGTGTCCCCAAAAAACCCCCCCAAGGCGGGATTAGGCCTGCAGGTACCGGTGTTGGTGCATCTTATAAATAATACCTTGCTGCGCTCCAGCACCCGGTCGCTGACACTTTGAAAAGGATCCGCAGATCCAGCGTCGCCTCTCATGAGTAGTCTCTCACTGTCAGAAGTCCCTACGATTCTTGACTCTGCAACGTAGTCTGTATCCCAAACTACAGATAACCATGTAGCTCAGCTGAATACTGTGGTCTTAACTGCTACTATTCTAAGGGGTAAGGTCCCTATCTTGGTGGTGTTCCCGCAGTATCACAAGCTGGTGGGTTGTCTCAGTCAGGGCCTGCACTGGGGCAGGAGAATGTCTGGCTAGCAGTGGGTTCACTATCCCCTGAACTACTCACCTCCTCTCCCCTTGCTGCTCCAGGCCCACTGACAAGTGCTGCAAACTGCTCGTTTCCTTACTTACCCTTCAGCCCACAACCCTCAACCCGATGGACTGTCTGTCACCATGTGACCCTGCTGAGCTCATTGGAATTGTAGTCCCGGCTCAGAGCCCGCACGTATTTTGTCCCTTCGCGCGCCTTCCTAACTGCAGCTGCGCGCAACCATCTGAAGGCCCGCCTCAACTTTCATAGCCACTGCAGCCGCGTACTGCATGAATCATCGGCGGGCGCCCTGCAGCATACACCTCCGGAGTCCGGTCCCCGATTTAGCCGCACTCGGCACACCCCCACAGCTCCCCAACTCACGCGGAGGTAAACCTAAGGCAAAACTTTCAGCGTAACCTGCCTATACATATATATATATGTATATATTATATGTCTGTGTGTAGTATATATATATACACAGAAGAAAGAGATCATGTATCTCGAAGCCGCCGAACAAATAAAGCACTTGTCGTTAGCCACAGAACCGGTTAGTCATTCTTGATTTTATTTTTATTATAACTATATAATATATAATGTAACGGTTGTGTCTGGCCCGGCTGACCCACCCAATCTCACTTGGCCCCTGTGGTCTAAACGGACCCCATTACAGTGTGGATAGTCATAGGGTGCCACCTTGCTGGACAGACTCTGCCTGATGTCTCCCCGCATGATTGGTGTGTGGGAGAACCGTCAGAAGGCAAGCCTGAATGGTAGTGTGCTGATCTCACCTAGTTCATGCAAGCGCCGGTCTACCTCACCAGTGTACCCTGCGCCGCATGGGGCAATGATCCTTGGCGAGGAACACTCCGTCCTGTGCTCCTCTCTGTCCACCTACATTCCAGATAGATACACGAGAGGCGTTTTCGGTGAACTCACATCTTTTTTGACAGCAGGGCAATGGCCCTCCCAAGGAAGGATCTTCCGCCGCTCATCTCGCCAGCGCTCCCTTTAGTGGTGGTGGTTGCACCCAGATCAGGGATTACACTATTCCTAGGAATCACTGTCCGTTGCCAGGTCCCTCGACACAGCCTACCCATGAGTACCTATAACATCTAACTGACCAGAACTCACCTCCTAGCTCTGACAATAGCTTTCCAGCACACTCACGCACCAACTACTTGCAACTCCTTCCTCTACTCCACAGCAGCAACACTAACTTTAGACCACCGTGGCTCGTGCCTTATGTAACGCTCTGGACTTGACACCATCTCTGACATCCACTACCATGGAGAGTAAGAGCAGTGTGTACCAGTCCCAGCCATAACACAGAGCACCCCACAGGGTTGAGGGAAAAACCCCATGATTATACTGGCTGGCATGCCCCACGTTACCAGGGCCTTAGCACCAGCACGGAGAATCGACTGTAGAGCATTTCCATGACGCTACTTCTCCCCCTGGTGAATCCAATCGTCCTCGCGTGGGTACCCTAAATTTGTATACGCTTTCCAGAAGCACTGGTAACGGAAAAAAATTAATTAACATCACAAGATTCAAATACAGTATACATGAATACAGTCCATCCGCCAAGACACCCCGAAAAAGCCCCCAGACCAAAGCAGCCACAGACCGCCCAGGTGCGGCAGTACCACCTCTAAAAATAGGTGATCTGGGTCAGTTTCCTCACTTGCCCTTTTACCATATCCAGGACCGTGCATGTAATGCCCTAGGTGACCCTCTCTCGGGCACATAGGTCCACTTATGTTTGTGAACATTTCTCCTATGCTGCGCACCTACATCGGCGGTGTCTTATCTTTCTTTGCCTTTTACTCTATATGGTCGCTCCCCCTATTTGTTAAGTACAGCTCAGATAGTTCTTGGAGCCACAATTCCTATTGTCCCAATGTCATCCATCAGGGGCTCCGGAACATAGGGATACTCCAACCCATGGGATTTTTATACTGAGGCTAATTATGCACTCTCCGCCCTATGACCTGGTCAGATCAGCAATAAGGCCTCCCTCCCAAGGGTCACACCCATGATAGGGGGGCTCATCAGGATCAACTGGTATCTGACTTGTGTCGGGACCCAGGGCGCTATGGTCCCGTAGCTCCATCTGGGGAACACCTCTTCTGTAGAACTCCCTGTCCCTCTGCTGTCATGGTGTAAATTCCTCCCCTTTGTCCACTCAGAATCTTACACTCCTCCTCCTCCGCCGATGAGAACCGAGTACGGTCCATCTTCGGAGTACCCTCAAATAGTGGATCCCCCACCGTTCCTTAAGGGAATTAGGCCCTGGTTCCCCCCTGGTCTCATCAAACAACATCCTCCTGAACTACACCTTGTGGATCGCGGTTTGGTACCACCTTGATGAACCCCGGAGCCTTTAACTACTTTACTGGCCAGTTGGGGTACTGTATTCACCACCCTCAATTCTCCTCCTCCCCCGTGAGCCACCTTCCATAGCTCCACGGAGCTGTCCTCCCCAGTCCCGTTTTGTCCCTCCCCCCCCAAAGGTATGTCCACAAGTTCCAAGCTGGGCGTGAACCCGGTGACCGTGTGATGGGGTAGGGGCTTAGCTAGGGCTGGGGTGGGGTAATTAGGGTCATGGGACGGGACCCCACGGGGTACGACCCGCTCCTCGGCTGTCCGTAACTGGTCTCACAAGGATGAAAAAAAAAGGTCGCACCCTCCGCCGTCCTGACAAAACCGTCTCTCCATTTTCTGGGCATACGAGCGGGTCGGGGGCCTTCCCCATAGCGCCGAAGCGTCGCCTGCTTCCCCTTCCTGGGTTCCGCGTCGCCACCGGTAATGACTGTCCTCCCCGGAACCGGAAGCTTCGGCCATCCGTCGCTTTGGACCCCCATGCGGGTCTCTTCTTCCACTACGACATCCGGTTTGCTCCGCCGTCGCCACCGTAATTATTGCCGTCCCTCCCGTGCCTTTGGTCCTGGCGCGGCCCGTTCCAGCGCCTCGCGTCTGTTGTGACATGTAGAGATAGGGCTTTTTTTGGTCTTCACCCATCTGCATGGGTGTAGGCGTCTCTCTCCCTCTCCGCCAGTCCTGGATGCAAGCGGGACTCCGTTCGGTCGGAACTCGCCTATCATGCGGGTGCTCCGGTCCCTCGACCCCACGGGGCGTCGTTCTTCCCGTCTGTCTTTCCGCTTTCCTTCTTGCTACCTGCCAGCTCACGGAGGTCCCCTCACAGAAGTTGTCCCCGTCGCCCCGCCTAGGGGGTCGCGGGGCGGGGTAAAATCTCTTTTGCCCCTGTCTGCGGGGTTTAATCCAGCCTCCTGCCTCAATTGCAGTGACCAGCCGACTTGACCGCTCCAGTCCCTCTGTCTCCGGACTCGCGGCGGCTTTTCATCCACGCGCGCCCGGGGACCTCAGTCATAGCGCCGTGTCACATCCACCGGGGGTCATCATCCGGTTGGGACGAATGTGGGCAGAGGCCACAGATACAAAGTCCCGCAATGATGGCAACGTGCCATCTTTATTCACAGTACCTCCGTCAGCCCGCATTGTAGGCAGAAGCCCTACCACCGTCTCTGATTGGCCACCCTCACTACATCACCCCTCCGGGCACTGATTAGGGCTGGGGTGGAGACCATAGTGCCCACAGTTGAGGGAGCCAGGCCATTTTGTACAGGATCACTTCCTGTACAGGTCTCTCCTTTCTGTGGTTCTCCGCAACTGACTGGTTGATTTGCTTGGATCCGCCCACTCTCCCTGCTTCGGCTCCTCCCTTCTCTGACAGAGTTGGAACTCGCCCCATTGGTTGCAATAGTGGGCGGGTCCCACAGTGGAATATCAGCACACCTTAATTAAAAAGACGGGGCCACCAAAAAAAAATCTCTCCAGTCCTGGTGGGCGCGGTCTGCGTTTTTCGC
>WSYH01013221.1:0-17452 GCA_036426205.1 Ascaphus truei
ACCCCACATGCCAACGTACCAAGTAAAGACAGGAAACGGGAAGCTGGAGGTAAAATGGCCGCGGTATTTCATTTATACAGAAAACCTAATGGGTAAATGCACTCCCTGCCAGAGTGTGCTCCTTTGACAGGAGGGGGAGGGGACGGTCCAGCCGGCCCTCGAACCGCTGACCTCGTGTCCTACGCGAGCGGGCTCTCGAGGTCATGGTATAACTGACTGCCCACGTGTACTCCCCCGGGCTCAAACGGCCCAGCTCCCAGTCTGGCAAGAAAAGCACCCACCCCAAGAGCCGCCGCGACAAAGGCAAAATGGTCAAGGACCCTGTGGAACCTCGTCCTTTCACTCAGCACAGTATCAGCTGTTGCGTGTGAAGGAAAAAGAAAGAAGGATAACAAGATATGTACACAGGAACCATGCCAATCGGACAGAGCACAGATCATTCCTGGGAATACCTGCCCTGCCAACTTCTGCTGCCGTTCATTACATGATTGTAATCACTAACTAAGGGGATGGTGGGGGAAACGTCTGGCGGGCGCCAAAGAGGATGGGCTGCCCGCAGCCTGGCCTAAGTAGGCCTTCCTGGAACTCCTCCCCTGTCCTGGGGAGGGAGGTGTGGGGGCGGGCCAGCGAGGGGAAGGCGGACCACACCCCCGGTCTGAAGCCCCCCGCCTATGGCTAGGGGGGGCCGCTTGACCAGGGAGTTCCAGGCGGTTCCCTCTCCCCCCGCCTTGTACCCACATGCAACGTACAAATAAAGACAGAAACGGGAGCTGGAGGTAAATGGCCGCGGCTATTTATTTATACAGAAAACCTAATGGGGTAAATGCACTCCCTGCCAGAGTGTGGCTCCTTTGACAGGAGGGGAGGGGACGTCAGCCGGCCTCGAACCGCTGACCTCGTGTCCCCTACGCGAGCGGGCTCCGAGGTCATGGATAACTGACCTTGCCCACTCGTACTCCCCCCGGGCTCAAAAGGCCAGCTCCCAGTCTGGCAAGAAAAAGACACCCACCCCCCAAGAGCCGCCACCGAGGGTCTATTTACCCCCCTTAAACTAGGCCCGTACCGCCAACCCTCCAGACCCCTCGAAGCCCTCCCGGAAACTCAAATAAGTCTAACCCCGTTGCATGCCTAGCACGGGACCGAGTCTCCTCTACCAGCCCCAGCCTGCCTCTCCATTCCACTGGGGCTGCCAATCTCGCCTGGGGCAGTAGTTACTCAACTTGCCATGCTTTTTAAAGATGCCCTGAGAATCGTTTTTTCGCTGCACTATCCCTCACCCGGTCCCGGACATAACCACCTCCGGAGCCGCAGGCCGCCTTTGCCAGCGTATCTGGGATTCGCCTTTTTTACTGCTGCAGGGCTTCTTACCCGCCCTCAGTGACCCCTAGGGAATCGACCCTGGCAGTGGACTGGGCCACGCCTCTTCCTTGCTCGCTCTGTGTCCGCCCACTGCAAGCCTTGACGCATCTCCTCGATAGCCCTAAACGCGACTCCTTACCATTACAGATACGCCATACGCCGTACCTTCCACGGCGTGTCTCCATCAACCGCCTGCCGGGGCGTTCCACCATCTGTGCAGTGTGTGATGCTGCCGGGTGGGTCGGCTACCGCGCCCCTGACCCGGCCGTGGCTGAGAATTGAAAGAAACCGGGGTCCGGCTGATGGCTGTTGGTACTGGATGGGATTCGCGGTGCCAGTGACCCCGCCGTGGCCATCTGTGGCTTCCCGTGGAAGAGACCTGGGCTGCGACTTGGTTCGCCCTCACCCGATGCCGGCTCACGTAGTCGAACCCTGCTGGGTTCTCAGCTCTACGAAACACATTGGCCCACCAACCGCGTTGCGGTTGGCCGTCTTGTCTCCTTGGCCCTGCCGACTCTGCAGGCGAAATCCTGACAGTGAACACCGCAGCGTCGCAACGGGCGGCCGTGTGGCGTGCCGTGACCGCCCTGTTCTGCGTCACGGTGGCTGGAAGTCGCCGCCCCTCCTTGGCGGGCCGACCTGCGCGCCGATCCGCCGTGTACCTGCGTCCCAGCGTCGAAGTCCTCCACACCTTCGCTGAGGTCCGACCAGGCCGCTGTGAAGCCACTGCCTCGCGGTAACGTGACCGAGGGCTGCCGCCTGCGTGCGGTGCTGAACTTGCCTGCCGCCTTGCACTGCAGAAACCCTCCCGCTCCTCCTGTGGAGCGCGGCTTCTCTGCCTGCGCCTGTCTAGCGCGCAATGCTGCCTGAGGGCTGTCGACTTCGCCTGTTGCGTTGTGCTGAGCGCCTCCGCTTTGACGCCTGCCTCACGGTACCGTGACCGAGGGCTGCCGCCCTGCGTGCGGTGCTGAATTCGCCTGCGCCTTGCACTGCAGCACCCTCCGCGCTCCCTTCCTGTGGAGCGCGGTTTCTACATGCCGCCTGTCTAGGCGCAATGCTGCCGAGGACTGTCGCCTGACGCGTTGTGATGCAGCGCCCTCTGCTTTCCCTTTCCGCGGGGAGCAGCTTAGTGCCACGTGCTGGTTTCACAGAGAACGCCTGCAGCCACCGATCAACCATGCCTCGTCATGGTTTTCCGCCTCGACTTGAAGAAGGCGTAAGCCTGCATTGCAGTGCCATGCAGCCCGCTCCGTATGCCTGTCCAAAATTTTCGCGCGACGGGGGGCACCGGCCCGTCCTACCCGGCCTGCTTGCACGGGTCGGACTATTGCCTGCCCAGGATTAGCAACCAGGGCCTCACGTCGTGGACCGCGTGCGCCTTCGCCAGCCCCATTCCCGCACGCAAACCGTAGCATCCGAGCGCAGTTTCAGTGTGCACATATACACCGCGAGCATTTCGTGCTGCCCATATACACACGCGCAGCGCATGTTCCGTGTGCCCATATAACACCCGGCGCATTTTCGTGTGCCCATACACACCCGCGCGCACCCATAAACATCCACGCGCACCCATATAAACCCGCGCGACCTGCGTGTGGCCCCGGCTACACACGCACCTGGTGTGCCCGTATACACGACGCGGATTCCGTGTGCCCATATACACACGCGCGCATTTCCGTGTCCCATATACACACGCGCGAATTCCGTGTCTTATACAACGCGCATCGTGTGCCCATATTCACACGCGCGCATTCCGTTGTGCCCATATACACACGCGCATTTCCGTGTGCCCATATAACACACGCGGCATTTGTGTGCCCTATACACACGACGCGCATCCCGTGTGTCACAATACTAACACACGCCGCATTTCCGTGAGCCCATATACCACGCGAGGCATTACGTTCGGAGCCATACACACGCGCGCATTTCCGTGAGGGACCATACACACGCGCGCATTCCGTGAGCCCATAACACGCGCGCCATTTCGTGTCCCATATACAGCCGCGCATCTTGTGACCATATACACACGCGCGATGCTATCGTGGCCCTATACACACGCGCGCATCTAAGTGTGGCCCATATACCACACGCGCGCATCTGTGTGCCCATATATACCGACGTATCGGTGCCCATATACACACGCGCGCATCTACGTGTCCATATACACGCGCGCATATAGCGCGTGTCCATATACACGCGCGCATTTACGCGTGTCATAGATATACACGCAGCGCATTACGTATGCCCATATACACTGCGCGCATACGTGCACCCCTATACCATGCGCGCATTCTAGTGCACCCCTATACCACGCGCGCATTTACGCGTGGTATTTATCATCTCATAATTACTACAGTATATTTATATAGTTTATAATGTCACTAGATAAAGAGCTCTACTGACATCAACGTGTGCCCATACACCACGCGCGCATCACGTGTGTTCATACACACGCGGCGCATCCACGCGTGCGCCCATAACGCACTCGGCACATCTACGTGTGGCCCTACATACCCGCACGCATATCGTGTGCCCACGCACGCAAGCGCACATCTACGTGTGCCTATACACACGCCCACTTTACGTGGCCCCATCACATATAAACATCCACATGTGCCTACAACATCTTCTGAGTGGCCTACACGTATCGCAGAGAACAACGCATGCAACCACCGATCCAACCCTGCTCGTCATGGTTTTCCGCTCGACTTGAAGAGGCGTAACTGCTCTTGCCATTGATGCCATTGCAGCCCGCTTCCCGTATGCCTGTCCAAAATTTGCGCGACGGGGCACGGCTCCGTCCACTACCCGTCCGCTTGCACGGGTCGCGATATTGCCTGCCCAGAGATTAGCAACCCAGGGCCTCACGCGCTGTGACCGCTTGCCTCCGCAAGCCCCTCCCCGCACAGCAAAACCGTACGCATTTCCGTGTGCCCATATACACCCGCGCGCATTTCCGTGTGCACCCATAACACTCGCGGCGCATTTCCCGTCCCATCACACCGCGCGCACCCATACTAACCATCATCGCGCACCCTTAAACCCGCGCACCTGCGTGTGCCCCTCTACCCACGTCACGTGACGCGCCCTGCGTGTGCCCGTTACACCGGCGCATTCCGTGTGCCCATATACACACGCGGCATTTCGTTGCCCATAACACATGGGGCATTTCCGTGAGCCCATATACACGGCGCATTTCCGTGAACCCAATATACACGCGATGCATGAGTGTTCCCATATACTCGCGCGCATCTAGTGTGCCCCACATACACAGCGTCGCTGCCATATACGTGTGCCCATATACACACCGCGCGCTCTACGCGTGCCCATATACACAGCGCGCGCATTTACGCATGCCATTACACGACGCGCGCATCTCACGTCGATGCCATTACGCCGCAGCGCATCTACGCGTGTCCTTTACACGCGCGCGCATCTACGCGTGTCCAATACACGCGCGCCATCTACGCGTGTCCCATGACACAAGAGCGCACCTACGCGTGTCATAACACGCGCGCATTTACGGTGCCCATACAAACGCGCGCATTACGCGTGTCCAAACACACGCGCCATTTACGCATGTCCACATACCTCCCTCCCCCACCCCTTACGCGCGAATTTACGCATGTCCACCTACACGCGCGCAGTTACATTGCACCCTATACCCACGCGCGCATTTACGTGTGGTATTTAATTCCATCTAATAACTTCACTACCAGCTGTTATATTTTATATGTTTATAATGTCTTTTAGATAAGAGCTCTATCGTGTACATGCTCTACAGTGCCCATACACTCGCGCGCGCATTTACGTGTGCTCATCACACGCGCGCCATCCAGTGTGCAATGCCTACACACGCGCGCAGTCCACGCGTGCTCCAACACGCAGTGTTGTTCATCCATCGTCGTCAGCCCGCCCCTACGTGTGCCCTATCGACGCATCGCGCACCTCTAGCTGTGTGCCAGATCATCACCCGCACGCCAATTACCGTGTGCCCACACGCCAAGGACATCTAAGTGTGCCCCTCTAAACACACGCATCACTTCTATTGTGTGCCCTACACTATAAACCAGTCCACATGTGCCTACAATACATACTCTGTGTGCTACGTATAGTCCCATGATATCACAACTAACTACCTGTGCCGATTACACTATCCCCACCCACATGCCGCCTCGCACGTCACGCTCCCCGTGCGCCATCCCATGAATTAATGTGGGGAATTCAGATAAAGTAGAACCAACCCATAAATGCCATATACTATTGTCCAGTATTCATTCACCGTTATATCACTCAGTATATTTCATTGATACATACTCATCTAGATGTGAGATTATGTCTATAATGTCCTCTAGATAAAGAGCTCTATTGACATTTATAACATTCTCTGCAACGTCGGAGACCATAAGTGTGGGGGGATACACGTCGCCAGTCAGACCGCGCTCCCTCCTATGCAAAATCTGTTATGTCCAGCCTTTCTCGGTCCCAATTGCCATACCCCACCTCGCTACGGCGCGGCAACTGCTCAGCACCCCTGTCGCTATACCATGAGTGATCCAGCAATCGAGCGGTGCCGCTGGGAGCGTCATACGAATGCATTCCAATTTGCCATCCGCCTCCTCACCGCAGCATGCGAGTGGGGTGAGATGCGAAAGTCTCCCCTCGTGAAATCTTACGATTTCATAGCGTCTATACTTATGTATACCTTATGGCCCACACCCTGTACTTACTACCGCTTTTTCTACTTTCCCCCATGTTTTCCATCATAATGCGATCGCTCAATCACGCTTACGCGTCACCTCGATCTATATAGCAACGATAATTACTACACCGATTTGTACCATGTACACACTATACGTACCAGCTATACACATATATACGCACACACATTACCTGAACATAATCGCCCAGGATGCGCCATCAAGCGGTGTACCCCCGCCGAAACTAACTGCGGGGGGCAGGACCGTTTGAAGAGCCAACCTTGGCCGCCCCCTCTTTGCGCTTACCCCCGGCCTAGGGCCGCAACCCACTAAGAGCGCTGCACTAGCCTATACATGAGTATATCTCCCCCTACGATACGTGCATACCAATACTAAACATGTACATACACACCCACATACCTGCACATAAACACCATAAATACCTGTACGTACATCCACGATATACCCCCGCACATATACATTATATATACCCATACCACACATACATATATATATAATATATATATATATATACAACATATATATATCTTAACCACCCATATCACACCCAATTATAACCAACAACGGGCCCCTCCTCACACTAATACATTTTAACGACCCACAGTGTTGTGGGAGGGGGGGGCCGCGGGAGCAGCCGCATCTCCAGCCGCAGGCTGACACGGTCCACCGCAAACCCCCTTGCCCGAGACCACTAAACGAAAAAGGGGAGGGGTAGGAGGGTTCTCTGCCCGCGCTACATTGCCCACCGGGAGACTTAAGGCCCGCACCACGTGAGACTGCGCCCCTGCCCCCCGAACGGGGCGAGCAGACGACGGAGGGAAACGCCGCGGGGACCGGGAGGGGAACTGACTGAGGCCGTGGCCGCGCCCCCGGGCCGTGCTCACCCCGCGAGTGACGCAAACACGCGGGACGACAGGCAGGCCGCCGACCCACGCGCCGCCAGGGAGGGTGGGGGAAGGGGTCTGCACACAGCCCCTACGCGCGGCCGCCGCCCGCAAAGCGGGGAAACCTGCACGCCAGCCGCGCCAAAAACACCAACTAAGGAAAAGCAGTGCAGGCGCGCGCCTCTGCCCCTCCCTGAGGAGGAGCGAGAGCGGCAGAAGCTGGGACCACCTTAAGGGTGAGCCGAAATGGAAACAACGGTGAGGAGCCGGAGTTAGCGACGCGGGACGGAATGCGACACAACCGGCACCGCTCCTTCCCGCACCAAACCAGTAACCCTTCTGCCCCGGAACGCCCCTCCCCGCCGGCCCATCCGCCGCGGGAGTCAGGGGGGATCAGGGGGGTAAGATGGAGGGGCCCCTAACCCACGACGCTCCGATTCAGGAGCAGGTAGCCCCCACACTAGAGGCAGAAGCAGTCGTTACTGTACTCACGTGCGGTGAGAGGGGATGGTCCACCTGCGTCTGGCCGGGCAGCCAAAGAGGATGTGCTGCCCAGCCAGCCTGGCCTTAAGTAGGCCTTTCCTGGAACTCCTCCCGCATGGCCGAGGGAGGGCAGGGTGTGGGGGCGGCCCGCAGAGGGGAAGGCCGGACACCCCCGGTCAGGAAGCCCCCCGCCTATGGCGTAGGGGGGGCGCTGAAGGTTGTCGTTTTTGTGACGTTATAGATTTCATATAAACAAAGACGGTGAGTTCTAGCCATAATGAAGTTGTATCAGGAATTATCAGGGCGGTACCAATATAATAATAGCAATTATACATGTATTTTCAAATTGTTTGTTGCAAGGTTCACGTGTAACTGCAGGTGGTTGTGGGTTTAACTTCCCAATCAGCTCTTTTGACACATTTATTCTTTTTGTTAGTCTCACAGCAAGGGGTTCCAGTAGTGTGGGGGGTGGGTTTTGGAATATTATATGCTATATTCTGTGTTATTTGTGACACAACAAATCTTCGAGAATAAAGAAGACAAACGTTTTTTCCTCTCACAGTGGTTCAAGCACAATGTTCCTTGGTAGCAAAAAACACTCCCTGCTCAATTACAGGAAGTATGACTACAAAAATAGGTTAGAGAAGAAGGAAGATAAAAAAAACTATGTGTAATCCTTCAACAATGACAACAATTGTTAACTTGAGTATAAAAATGAAATATATTTTTCTATTGCTGTTTAGAGTTATGTCCTGAGGGATGCCTAAATGTAAAAAGGAAGTGTGGGGATCCGAACCTACAAGATGTAAGACTCAAGTTTATAGGAAATGTTTTTTTTCCCTCTTTATTTCATTTGTCACAAGCAGAGAAGAAAGTAAGTAATCATTTACTGTACATATATGCCTTTTAACGTTCGTTATTTTCAGTTTATGACATTTTCAGCCATAGGTAGTCCTCAAGTTGCGAGCCGCCATCCCTGCTGCGGAAGACTGACCAAGATGGAGGAAGAGTTGATAGTGCGAACAGAGGAACGAAGCCAAGGAAGAAGGCAAGCTACGAGGAATCCACAAGGAATGGAGTAAAGAACGAAGAAGCCACGGTGAATGGTCCGGGTCATTTGTGTTCATGTTATATCCGATATCCAAATCATAATAGAACGGCTTCCAACCTTCCAGCAACAGGACCCTTCTGTCAATCATTTCTTTTTTAGATATTGTTTTTATATGGGGGGGTACTTATAATTTGCAACAATAAATATGTAATTGGTCCAACTTCATTATTTGTCTAAATTGTTACAGAAATAAAATGGAGACAAGCACACAACAGGTAACATGAGCAGTTTCTGTCTTGTACAATGCTAGCAGAGCACGATTGGAGAACGTCTTCATGTTATTTGTGAAACAGTAACGTAAAAGAAGCATTAAGTAACAAAGAACGACTTAAAGTAGATAATAATCAGTCAAGCGGTGCGCAAAGTGGGGGGGACGCGACCCCCAAGGGGGGACGGGAGATTGTGCTGGGGGGCGGCGTTAGCCAGTTGCGAGAGCCCCTGCGCTTTCCCCAAGGCATTTAATTAAATGCCGGGGGATACGCGTGAGGCCCCCTGCAACTGTTTACTTACCGGGTTCAGCCGTTCTGTGTGTGCGAGGCCATGGCACCCGCGGGGTGCGGCGGGTCTATTACCCATGAGCGTCACACGCCACGAAGCTCATCTGATGCGGAATTGAGGTAGCATGGGGCGCGAGTGCGGGGGCAGGAAGAGAGAGAGACAGGGGCACAGCACAAAAAGTTTGGCTCCCACCTGTTATCAGTTATAGATGGAAGGATAAGTGATAGATGGACGTTTAGTTGAAATTGGGATCACCCCTTTGCATGACAAGTGCTATATCAACTAAACTGTGTGTATTGTATCCTTGTTACATCACTTAATAAGACAGAACGGTTCTATATCCATATAAAAGCTTATGGGTTATACAACAATATTGCAGCACAATAATGAAGAGGAAATTAAATTCAATGAGAATGTCAGCAGAACAGAAAATTCAGGAAAATCAGGGTTCCAAAATATAATAATAGCAATTTACATTTTAATTTTCAAATCTTGTTTGTTGCACAGGTTCCGTGTGAAACTGAGGTAGGTGTTTGGGGTTATAACTCCCAATACGCTCCTTTTTTGACCATTCATTATATCTTGTTTTGTGTATCCACATGCAGGGGGTCCAGTAGTTGTGGTGGGGTTTTTGGACAATTAATATATATATTCTGTTTCTTTGTGACAACACAACTCTTCTGAGAATAAAGAGACAAACGTTTTCTTCTACAGTTTTCAGCCCACATGTTCTGGGAAGCAAAAAACCTCACCTGCTCCAAGTACAGAGTAAGTATGACTACAAATATTAGAAAAGAGATATGTTTAGAAGAAAGGCAGAAATAACAACATGTGTAATCTTACAACAAGTGACATACAATTGTAATACAATGAGTTTAAAAATGAAATATTATTTTCTATTTTCTTTTTAGAGGTCTCTGTCGGAGGGATGCCTAAAATGTAAAGGAAATGTGTGGGGTCCGAGCTACCTACAGACGATGGAAAGTCAAAGGTTTATAGAGAAAGATGTTCTCCCTCTTATTCATTTTCACACGCAGAAGAAAAAGTAATCATTATTGTACATATAGCCTTTTAACGTTCGTGTATTTTCCATTTTACGACATTTTCGCCCATAGGAGGTCCTCAATTTGCCAGGCCGCATCCATGCTGGGAGAGACCAATGATGGAGGGAAGAGTGAGGTGGAGAAGAACGCCGGGAAAGAGCAGCATACGAGGAATCCACAAGGAAGGGCGTAAGAACAGAAGCCACGGTGAATGGGGTCCGGGTCATTTGGTTCATCTCAATATTCCGATATGCAAAATCATAACAGAATCGACCTTCACCAACCTCCAGAAACAGGTACCCTTCTGTAATCATTTATTTTGTTATATATATTTAATCGGTACTTGACTATTTGAAAATAAATATGTAATGTGTCAACATCATTATTTGTCGAAATTGTTACAAAAATAACAATGGGAGACCAGATCCACCAACAGGTAACATTGAGCAGTTTTGTCTTGTACAGTGCTTAGCAGAGCCAGTGAGAAGGTCTTCATGTTATTGGGAAAAGCTAACGTTAAAAGAAAAGCATTAAAGTAAAAAGAAGTTAAAGTATATAATAAAGTCAGCGTGTGTGCGCAAAGTGCGGGTTTGGCTTTTGCGAACCACAAGTGGTGGAAGGTTTGTGATGTTGTGGGGGTTGCGTGCTTTGTGTACCAGTTTGCAGAGGTCCCGAGCGCTTCTTCACCCAGGCATTTGACACAATTAAATTGTCCGGGGCGCGGACGCGTCTGTGACTTGGCACTGGCAACCGTTTACCGTAATACGGGATTCCAGCCGTTCTGTGTTGCGAGCCATGGCACATACGCCGGCGTTCCGCTCGACCTGACGTCACACGCCCAAGAGTTTCCAGCGTCATATGATGTGGATTTGAAGGAGGCATGGGGCGGCGTTGCGAAGGCCGGGGCAGAGTGGCAGGAGGAGCGGGGCACAGCACAGAAATAGTTTGCGTCACACTGTCCATAAGTTCATAGATGGAACGGGTTATAAGTTATAGATGGAGTTTTAGTAATGTATCCATCCGCGGCAGACAAGTATATACAGTAAACGTGTTGTTTGAGTATTGTAATTGTACATACTTGAATAAGGATCAGAACGTTTTCTTTCTATATCCGATTATATATTTAAGCTGATGGTTATTAAAACAATATTGCAGCACTAAATGCAAGGAGAATATAATTCAATGAGAATGTCAGCAGAATCGATGCCAATACGCTAGTTAGTTATACAATTAAAAAAAAAAGGACAATCACGCATAGTGATGTGGGTAGGTTACTGAAAAAAATATCATAGTGCTCTTAATAATGTGCAATGATTATGGTGATCGCTTGTTTAATTTCAACATAATTTGAAACAAAAGGTTACTTTTGAAACCACGAACAATTCTCCTGAGATTGAGTGCTCACTATAAAGTCTAATTTTGGTCCATAGGCGATGTTTTATTTTCCCAGCAAAGTGCCACCTGGTTAACGTGGAGGTAAACGCAATACAGCTTATTCTGTTCTTTCATGAAATGACAACGCTGAGATGAGTGACGGTGAGAAGAAAATATTGCTTTTTCTTTTGTGGTTTAGCCTCCTTCGCCAATGGACCGCAAAACCAAGTACCGTGCCCCCCATTACATAAGGGTTCTATGACTACGATTGATGAGTTGTGAAGGGAATGGAGAGAAAAATACAAATTAAATGGGAAAGTCTTCAACAACCAGACATTACTGGAAGTATAAACAAAATAAACCATCTCTTCTTCTTTTAGAGTTATGGCCTAAGGAATGTCCTAAATGAGAAAGGGAAATGTGGGGAGGATCCACATCTACACTGATTGTTGTAAGATAAAGTCTGTATTAAATATTGTGTGAAAATGCTATGCCTCTACTTTTATGCAAAAATCAAAATGATCATATTAATTACAAAAGACAAAAAAACTAGATTTAATTAATTTAACAATAGGATTTCCAGTTGCCGAGCGCCATCCATGTGGAAGGACTGCCCAATGAAGGGGAGTGTGATAGTGGAAGAAGGACTTCGGGTCAGAGCCAGAGTAGCTATCTGAAGATTCCACAAGGATGAATTAAAAACAAGAAAACCATGGGTGAATGGTTGGGTCATTTATATAAGCTCTTATCTTCTTGCGAAATTGTACACGACGATGTCAGCTTAAAGACAACAAGAGGTAAAATTAACACGTTTTTCCGTTTTTCTATTTTTACCAAGGTTTATAAATTATCCCTCCTAAACATTGTATAGTACATAGTTACATTTTAAGGAGGAATAAGGGCGTTGCGAGGGTCCTTGCTTCCAAATGGCGCCAACATGATAGGGGACGCGAAGGGGGTACACACGAGATTAGAGCTTTCCGGAGACAACAATGTCGGATCCGATAAGGGCTGTTTAAAAACTGTGATCTGTATATCATATCAGGCATGCAGACCTCCTAGCCACGGGCAGGATTTTCATTTGGCAGGAAGAAAACAGCGGAAATAGGGGGTAATGTCAGCGGATACCCGATTCGAGACATATAGCAGTTATATACCAACATAAGGGGTTGTGTTGCCGCATATTCAACATAAATCAAACAGTAAGTACAGTTATATTCTAGTATACTATGTTCATGCAGTGTTGTGTCTGACAGATTGACAGAGCGTAGTAGCAGTAGCGTTTTTGTAGTGAGGACTTATCCTAAAAATATATCGAAGAGTTCCACAAGTTAGGAATCACCCCGGGCTCAAACGGCCCAGCTCCCAGTCTGGCAAGAACAAGCACCCACCCCCCAAGAGCCGCCGCGACAAAGGCAAAACTGGTCAATGACCCCTCCTGTTCGGAACCTCGTCCTTTCACTCAGCACAGTATCAGCTGTTCGTGCTGTAACGGAACAAAGAACCATTAACACGGCATACAATGCATATGTCCACATTCCTGGGAATACCCTGCCCTGCTCAACCTTCTGCTGCCGTTCATTACATGATTGTAATCACTAACTAAGGGGATGGGTGGGTGGGAAATCGTCTGGCGGGCAGCCAAAGAGGATGTGCTGCCCGCCAGCCTGGCCTTAAGTAGGCCTTCCTGGAACTCCTCCCCTGTCCTGGGGAGGGAGGTGTGGGGGCGGGCCAGCGAGGGGAAGGCCGGACCCCCCCCGGTCATGAAGCCCCCCCGCCTATGGCTAGGGGGGGCCGCTTGACCAGGGAGGTTCCAGGCGGTTCCCCCCTCCCCCCGCCTTGTACCATACACACGCGCGCATTTCCGTGTGCCCATATACACACGCGCGCATTCCCGTGTGCCCATATACACACGCGCGCATTTCCGTGAGCCCATATACCCACGCGCGCATTTCCGTGAGCCCATACACACGCGCGCATTTCCGTGAGCCCATACACACGCGCGCATTTCCGTGAGCCCATATACACGCGCGCATTTCCGTGTTCCCATATACACGCGCGCATCTTCGTGTGCCCATATACACACGCGCGCATCTACGTGTGCCCATATACACACGCGCGCATCTACGTGTGCCCATATACACACGCGCGCATCTACGTGTGCCCATATATACACGCGCGCATCTACGTGTGCCCATATACACACGCGCGCATCTACGTGTCCATATACACGCGCGCATCTACGCGTGTCCATATACACGCGCGCATTTACGCGTGTCCATATACACGCGCGCATCTACGTATGCCCATATACACGCGCGCATTTACGTGCACCCCTATACCCATGCGCGCATTTACGTGCACCCCTATACCCACGCGCGCATTTACGCGTGGTATTTATCATCTAATAATTACTACAGTATATTTATATAGTTTATAATGTCACTAGATAAAGAGCTCTACTGACATCTACGTGTGCCCATACACACGCGCGCATCCACGTGTGTTCATACACACGCGCGCGCATCCACGCGTGCGCCCATACGCACTCGCGCACATCTACGTGTGGCCATACATACCCGCACGCATCTACGTGTGCCCACGCACGCAAGCGCACATCTACGTGTGCCCCTATACACCCGCACACTTCTACGTGTGCCCCATCACATATAAACATCCACATGTGCCTACATACATACTTCTGATGTGCCTACACGTATATCGCAGAGAACAACGCATGCAACCACCGATCCAACCATGCCTCGTCATGGTTTTCCGCCTCGACTTGAAGAAGGCGTAACTGCTCTGCCATTGATGCCATGCAGCCCGCTTCCCGTATGCCTGTCCAAAATTTTTGCGCGACGGGGCACCGGCCCGTCCCTACCCGTCCCTGCTTGCACGGGTCGCGACTATTGCCTGCCCCAGGATTAGCAACCCAGGGCCTCACGCGCTGTGACCGCTTGCCTCCGCCAGCCCCTCTCCCCGCACAGCAAACCGTACGCATTTCCGTGTGCCCATATACACCCGCGCGCATTTCCGTGTGCCCATATACACTCGCGCGCGCATTTCCGCGTGCCCATACACACCCGCGCGCACCCATATACATCCACGCGCACCCATATAAACCCGCGCGCACCTGCGTGTGCCCCTCTACCCACGCACGTGCGCGCCCTGCGTGTGCCCGTATACACACGCGCGCGCATTTCCGTGTGCCCATATACACACGCGCGCATTTCCGTGTGCCCATATACACATGGGCGCATTTCCGTGAGCCCATATACACGCGCGCATTTCCGTGAACCCATATACACGCGCGCATCTACGTGTTCCCATATACTCGCGCGCATCTACGTGTGCCCACATACACACGCGCGCGCATCTACGTGTGCCCATATACACACGCGCGCGCATCTACGCGTGCCCATATACACACGCGCGCGCATCTACGTGTGCCCATATACACGCGCGCGCATCTACGTGTGCCCATATACACGCGCGCGCATCTACGCGTGTCCATATACACGCGCGCGCATCTACGCGTGTCCATATACACGCGCGCGCATCTACGCGTGTCCATACACACGCGCGCACCTACGCGTGTCCATACACACGCGCGCATTTACGCGTGCCCATACACACGCGCGCATTTACGCGTGTCCATACACACGCGCATTTACGCATGTCCACATACACGCGCGCATTTACGCATGTCCACCTACACGCGCGCATTTACATGCACCCCTATACCCACGCGCGCATTTACGTGTGGTATTTATCATCTAATAATTACTACAGTATATTTATATAGTTTATAATGTCACTAGATAAAGAGCTCTACTGACATCTACGAGTGCCCATACACTCGCGCGCATTTACGTGTGCCCATACACACGCGCGCATCCACGTGTGCCCCTACACACGCGCGCATCCACGCGTGCTCATACACGCGTGCATCCACGTGCACCTGCCTACGTGTGCCCATACGCACTCGCGCACCTCTACGTGTGGCCATACATACCCGCACGCATCTACGTGTGCCCACACACGCAAGCGCACATCTACGTGTGCCCCTATACACCCGCACACTTCTACGTGTGCCCCTACACATATAAACATCCACATGTGCCTACATACATACTTCTGATGTGCCTACACGTATATCCATATATCCAACTACCTGTGCCGATAACACCTATCCCCCACACATGCGCCTCCGCACGCACGCCTCCCCGTGCGCCCATCCATGAATTAATTGGGGAATTCAGATAAAGTAACCAAGCATAAATGCTAAACATTGCGATTCTCATTAACAAGTATTTATCATCTAATAATTACCACAATATATCTATATAGTCTATAATGTCCCTAGATAAAGAGCTCTATTGACATTATATAATTCTCTGCACCGTCTGAGACCATAAGTGGGGGGGACACGTCGCCAGTCAGACCGCGCTCCCTCCTATGCAAATCTTATGCCAGCCTTTCTGTCCCAACTTCGCCATACCCCCACCCCGCACGGGCGGGCAACTGCTACCCCCGCACGGGATACCAGAAGGAAGCGGCCGCTGGGAGCAGTCAAGCATCCACTTGCCATCGCTCCCAGCGCCTCAGCGTGTCCCCCCCCGCCGAACTACAGTATATTTATATAGCTTATAGTATACATGCCTACATACACGTACACCGATTTACCTGTACCCATGTACACATATATACGTACCCGTATACACATATATATACCCGCACACACATACCTGCACATAATCGCCCCGAGCGCATCAGCGTGTGTCCCCCCGCCGAAACTAACTGCGGGGGCAGACCGTGAAGCGCCAACCTTGGCCGCCCCCTCTTTGCGCTTACCCCCGGCCTAGGGCCGCAACCACTAAGAGCGGCTGCACTAGCCTATACATGCGTATATCTCCCCTTACGTATACGTGCATACCCATATACACATGTACATACACACCCACATACCTGCACATAACACCCATAAATACCTGTACGTACATCCACATATATACCCACGCACATATACATATATATACCCATACCACACATACATATATATATATATATATATATATATATACACATATATATATATATACACACCCATATCACACCCATATATACCCATACAACGGCCCCCTCCTCACACATACATACATTTTAACGACCCCACAGGTGTGGGAGGGGGGGGTCCCCGCACCAACCAGTACCCTTCTGCCCCGAGACCGCCCCTCCCCGCCGGCCATCCGCCGCGGGGATCAGGGGGTAAGATGGAGGGGGCCCCTAACCCCACGACGCTCCGATTCAGGAGCAGGTAGCCCCCAACCCTAGAGGCAGAAGCCGTACTGTACTCACGTGCGGTGAAGGGAGATGTCCAACTCGTCTGGCGGGCAGCCAAAGAGGATGTGCTGCCCGCCAGCCTGGCCTTAAGTAGGCCTTCCTGGAACTCCTCCCCTGTCCTGGGGAGGGAGGTGTGGGGGCGGGCCAGCGAGGGGAAGGCCGGACCCCCCCCGGTCATGAAGCCCCCCCGCCTATGGCTAGGGGGGGCCGCTTGAAGGTTGTCGTTTTTTGACGTATAGATTTCATTAAACAAAGAGGTTCTATGTCCATAATTGAGAGTGTATTCAGGAAATTATCAGGGTACCAAATAATAATAATAGCAATTATACATTTTATTTTCAAATCTGTTGTTGCACAGGTTCACGTGTAACTGAAGGTGTTGTGGGGTTATAACTTCCCAATACAGCTCCTTTTTGACCATCATTTATTCTTTTGTTTAGTCTCCACAGCAAGGGGTCCAGTATTGTGGGGGGTTTTGGAAATTAATATCTATATTCTGTTTCTTTGCTGACACACAACTCTTCTGAGAATAAAGAAGACAAACGTTTTTTCCTCTCACAGTTTCAGCACAATGTTCCTTGGTAGCAAAAAACCTCCCTGCTCCAATTACAGAGTAAGTATGACTACAAA
>WSYH01000154.1:0-94499 GCA_036426205.1 Ascaphus truei
CCCGCCCACCCCTCCCAGTCACTGCCCACCCGCCCCTCCCAGTCACTGCCTATCTCCCAGTCACTGCCCACTCGCCCACCCCTCCCAGTCACTGCCCGCCCACCCCTCCCAGTCACTGCCTGCCCACCACTCCCAGTCACTGCCAACAACACATGACATATTACACCGTGTCATGATTTATTTAACAAAAATAAAGCCAAAATGGAGAAGCCATGTGTGGTAAACTAAGTACACCTTATGATTCAATAGCTTGTAGAAACACCTTTAGCAGCAATAACTTTAAGTTATCGTTTTCTGTATGACTTTATCAGTCTCTCACATTGTTGTGGAGGAATTTTGGCCCACTCTTCTTTACAATGTTGCTTCAGTTCATTAAGGTTTGTGGTCATTTGTTTATACACAGCTCTCTTAAGGTCCAGCCACAGCATTTCAATCGGGTTGAGGTCTGGAATTTGACTGGGCCATTGCAACACCTTGATTCTTTTCTTTTTCAGCCATTCTGTTTTAGATTTGCTGGTGTGCTTAGGATCATTGTCCTGTTGCATGACCCAATTTCGGCCAAGCTTTAGCTTTAGCTGTCAGACAGATGGCCTCACATTTGACTCTAGAATACTTTGGTATACAGAGGAGTTCATGGTCGACTCAATGACTGCAAGGTTCCCAGGTCCTGTGGCTGCAAAAACAAGCCCAAATCAACACCCCTCCACCACCGTGCTTGACAGTTGGTATGAGGTGTTTGAGCTGATATGCTGTGTTTGGTTTTCGCCAAACGTGGCGCTGTGCATTATGGCCAAGCATCTCCACTTTGGTCTCATCTGTCCAAAGGACATTGTTCAGAAGTCTTGTGGTTTGTTCAGATGCAACTTTGCAAACCTAAGCCGTGCTGCCATGTTCTTTTTAGAGAAAAGAGGCATTCTCCTGGCAACACTTCCAAACAAACCATACTTGTTCAGTCTTTTTTCAATTGTACTGTCATGAACTTTAACATTTAACATATTAACTGAGGCCTGTAGAGTCTGAGATGTAACTCTTGGGTATTTTGCAATTTCTCTGAGCATTGCACGGTCTGACCTTGGGGTGAATTTGCTGGGATGTCCACTCCTGGGAAGATTGGCAACTGTCTTGAATGTTTTCCAGTTTTGAATAATCTTTCTCACTGTAGAATGATGGACTTTGAATTGTTTGGAAATGGCCTTATAACCCTTCCCAGATTGATGGGCAAGAACAATTGCTTCTCTAAGATCATTGCTGATGTCTTTCCTCCTTGGCACTGTGTTAACACACACCTGAATGCTCCAGACCAGCAAACTGCTAAAACTTTGGCTTTTATAGAGGTGGTCACACTTGCTGATGATCAATTAATCAAGGGCATTTGATTAGCAGCACCTGTCTGCTATTTAGCATCTTAATTCCTATGGAAGCAGTAAGGGTGTACTTAGTTTTTCACACATGGCTTCTCTATTTTGGCTTTATTTTTGTTAAATAAATCATGACACATGTAATATGTCATGTGTTGTTGTTCATCTGAGGTTGTATTTACCTAATTTTCAGACCTGCTAAGGAACAGATGATTGTTATTATGTCCTGATATGTAAAACCATGGAATTCAAAGAGGGTGTACTTTCTTTTTCACATGACTGTATATATATAAAAGAACAAAGAGAAGCGCAGGCACCATAGTGTTATACTGTATAAAAAATAGAGTCCATTTAATAAGACACGTGGTCCCAAGGAATCACACTTACAAGATTTAAAAAAACAACACGCATGTAAGAGAATAATCTCTAAAGGGTTCGTCAGCTGGATGGGAGGGGTCCAGTGTAAATACTCTGCGTGAGTAGGTTGCAGCTGTTGGAGCTCCTGATACACACCGCTGTGCTGTATAGATCAGCCTGATAATCCACATGCAGTATAAATCCTTCAGTCAATAGAGATTCCGGCTGCTTGCCGCGTGTGCAGCATGAATAACAGGGCTCCACACAGGCAGAAGGCACCTCCTATCTACGTCACGCGCTGACGTCACCACCTCGTCCCAAATAGAATTGTCACTACCACGTGACTTCTTCAGGGGGGTGGACTCCTAAGAGCACTTCCTATATGTAGCCTAACCCACGTAAACCTGCCCCCATTAGTGTAAACAGCTAGCTGATTCAACACAAGTAAAAACATATTAACACTTCCCATGCTATATCTCCAGGTTATAAAAATTGTATACCTACAATAAAATAACATTAAATATGTATTAGTTATAAACTAAGAATACACATTAATTTAAAAATTGACCAATATAAGTAAAGTAAGGTACTCAAAAGCAATCCATTCAATCAAATAATATGGATGATTGTGGATTGAATTGGTGGTCAGTACTCACGGCAAGCAAGATAGAAAATTCTCAAATAAATCACAAGGAAACAAGTTCCCTGAGTCATCAAGACCGGCCGGTCAGCAGAAAAAAACCCTACAATAAAGTTAAGAGAGAATTTAGAACATAATCTCATGCAAACCACTCAACCATACAGTAGATGTAACATCAAGGATCATATTCTTGGGGAAAATTCCATTGTAATGATACCAGTACTAATGTTAGATGAAAAACAGCCAGAAATCATCCTAATGCTTAATCCAGTATTGAATATATGGCCATACATGGCAGTCCAGAGATAGCAAAATGTTAATGCATGCTGATGTATACACAGTACTGATCCAAAAAAACACATACATACAGTAACATTAGTGCTGCTATGTTTACAATGGATTTTTTCCCAAGAATATGATCATTGATGTTACAACTATATGTGAGTGGTTTGCATGAGATTATGTTCTGGATTCACTGTTATCTTTATTGTAGGGGGTTTTCTGCTGCTTTTGGTATTGATGACTCAGGGAACTAGTTTCCTTGTGTTCTCATTTGCCTTTCATGACATTACCTCTCAATGTAGCAATCGGGTTCACATTCTGGGGATTAGTGATTGACTTAAAAACATAATCTGAGGTAACCCTCTGGATACTATACTCCTGGGGTGTATAGACCTATGTAAACCAGCGTGGCTATAGTCAGGGAATAATGTCCTGACTAAGGTTGTGGCAGTAGGTCAGTATCTCAGTGTTGGAGACACTGATAGTAGGGGCAGGTAGATAACTTTAAAAACAGAGAGCTGCGTTATAGTAGAAGCTGAGGTATACCTCACAGATGTACAGCAGCACACTAGCACGTCAGAGCAGCTGTGGTGTACTGCAGGAGAGGTAACTCAGTACTTTAATACCGGAACAATATCCCTTAAACCACCTTAAAGAGGCTAACAGTGACCGTCGGGGCACTTATAGCCTGTGTAAAACTGCACTTGCAGACTATCGCATTGACTCGCGGTCACAAAGAAACATGCGGAGGCAGTCCTGATCTGCGCGTGCATGTGTGTATAGAGAGGAGAGAAGAACCGAGCGCGCGCGTTTCGCGAGGGGCTTTTTCAAGGCAAAAGGTTAGTATCGTTGAGGATACCCGCAGGTCAGGCAGGTTAATATAGGTGGCCCCCAGTGATACGTCTAAGTTAACCCTGGTGTGCCAAGAGTAATGTTTGGTCCTGAGATAAAGCACAGTGGAGTATACCAAGTTTTTAACTACATATCCAGCACACTATAATAAATCTGACTCAATTTTGTGTTGTCTCTCGCCTGATTGTCAGAAACTTGCAGAGTGAGGTAATAATACACTTCAGATCTGCTACAGGGTAGTGGACAGTGATGTCCAAATGATCATGTACATGTATGCATTCTATCTATTACTGTCAGGTCCAGAAAAGCCCTGTAATAGAGTGATATCACCGCTCTAAGGTGGTAATATCTGTGTACAGGATTGGGGAACTGCTGTTTTTAACAACCATGGCTATAAGGGTTATTATATATGCATTGCAGATGGTGAATGTCACGGAGCTGTATATACGGTTGAGTATAAACGCACAAATTTCCAATAATGTCGGGAAAGAGACGTACACCCTGCTATAGGAATGGGGTGTAGAGAAAACCTTCATTTAGGCCTCTGGTGCCAATGTCACCCAAAGTGTATATCCATTTGGCTTCTATTTGGAGTATGAACGTTGTCCCAATCTCCTTTCCGTATACCTTTAGTTGGATGGTCAATCCCACAGAAGGTGACGCCTTGAAATCTCCACCATGACATTGATTAACTGTCTTGACAGGGGTTATCCGTCTTATTCCTCACGGTTGCCTATGTGTTCATCAGTACTCTGCTTTGAGGAACATCTGCTTGTTTGAAACCCACGTAGACTTGCCACAGACACATTTGCCTTGGTATATGACACTGTACTAAGGCATTAATAAAACTGCGTTTGGGATACGTTTTGGTGTCATTCCAGTTTTCGAATTGTTTTGGGTGTTCATGTACTGGCATGCTTGCATCGCTGGCATGTGTATGATCCATGGGTTTTTGTGGTTATCCATGTTTTTGGTTTCTCTTCCTCTAATGGCTATGGACCAGCAGGTCCCGCAAGTTCTTAGCTGTCTGCTTGTCATGGAGGACGATCTTTGGTTGACACCTTAAGAAGATCGTCTGCTCTTAGAATGTGCCAGTGTCCTCGTCCAAGAATGTGCTCTTGCCTGAGGACACTCACGGTTGAATGTGCCTATAAAGCGAATCACTTTGTCAGATAGGCTAGGTGGTTTATCCTTGAATAAGGATTGGCGGTGAGGTAAATTTAGCTCTCTTGTAGGCCTTTTTATGGTTTCCGGCTATACCCTCTATCCACAAAGTGTTGCATCATTGTTTTTGACTGTTTTTCATACTGACTTGTGCTGCAGTTTTTTTGAGTGGAGGAACTGGCCTGTCGGAATGCCATTAACCTGAGAGCCTTTGGATGTGGACTAGATGGCTTCTAACAGGTTATTTGTAGCTGTTTTTTTTACGTTATAGTTGTGTGGAGGGGAACCCTCATTTCCACTTGAAAATTTGCAGAACAGCAGTTCCCCAATCTGTCACAGATTATTACCCCTTAGAGCGGTGTTATCACTCTATATTACAGGGCTTTTCTGGCCTGACACTAAGATAGAATGCATTACATGTACATGATCATTTGGACATACACTTCCACTATCCCTGTAGCAGATATGAAGTGTATTATCACCTCACTCTGCCAAGTTCTGACTCAGGCAAGAACAACACAAAATTGAGTCAGATCTTTATTATTTATTATTTATTAATAGTGTGCTGGATATGTAGTTAAAAACATGTATACTCACTGTGCTTTATCTCAGGACCAACATACCTTGGCACCACCAGGGGTTAACTTATGACGTATCACTGGGGGCCCTATATATACCTGCCTACCTGCAGGTATCCTCAACGATACTAACCATTTGCCTTGAAAAAGCCCCGTCGCAAAACGCGCGCCGGCGGCTCTCTATACACACATGCACGCGGAAGATCAGGACTGCCTCCGCATGTATCTTTGTGAGTGAGTCAATCGGGTAGTCTGCAAGTGCAGTGTTTTAAACAGGCCTATAAGTGCCCCGACGGTCACTGTTAGCACTCTTTAAAGGTGTTTAAGGAGAGTTGTTTCGGTTTAAAGTACTGAGTTACCTATCCTCTGTACACCATAGCTGCTCTGACGTGCTAGTGGCTGCTGGAACATCTGTGAGGTATACCTCAGCTTCTAACTATAACGCGAGCTCTCTGTTTTAAGATATTTACCTGCCCCTATATCAGTGTCTCCAACACCTGGGATACTGACCACTGCCACAACCTTAGCCAGACATTATTCCCTGACTATAGCAACGCTGGTTCACATAGTTCTATACACCCCAGGAGTATAGATCCAGAGGGTTACCTCAGGTCATGTGTCACTGATAGGGGCACGCTACTACCATAGAGAGCGCGCTAGCTGATTCAGCAGCAATACCAACACTGATACAATAGTATATTTGTTTTTATGTTTATCAGTTGGGTTCATCTAATACAGATTCATTATGCACTGAGACCTGCAATCCCAGTACTTACCCAGACACCCCTGTTACAATCACCTACCACACAGGTTCGCATTAGGATTACTGTGTGCAACAGTACCAGTGGTTTATTAAAACCGTCTGGCACATATTTATTATTTTGATCCAGAACCAATATGGCTTCCTATATTTAGGATCAACTCACCTTCATACGTCGTTGGACCAAAATTTATATATGTTGTTAGTAAAGATTAGTGTTTTTAAGTCAATCACTAATCCCCCAGAATGTGAACCCGAGTGCTACATTGGGTCCGTTCTCCGATATCCCACTACAGTTTATACCTAAGAACCCGTTCACAGTATCATTTCACTAAGGACTGTAGCAGGGGTTTCCCCTACTGTCTCTCTGAATTAATAAATGGTTATATTTCTGGGTATATTGAGTGCTCTCTATTGAGACTCTTGCTGTTTTTTTGTTTTTTTTTACATATGATCTTGTCTCAGTAGCACAGACCCTATTTATAGTTTCTTTATATTTAGGTCTTATCGATACCCTATTATTAGATGTGGAGCGGTCTCTGTTTGTGTGTCTATATATAAAAAGAGAGAGAAAAGATTCCTCACTAGGAGCACTCAAGATATCCACAGAATAGAGCATTATTAATCCAAATATCACAATAAAACATAATTAAGACCAAAAACTCAGGACCCCCAAAGTTGACGACGCAGATATATAAGCATGACCAGTAAGATATAGCCTAAACACCTAAATATCTAAGCTAATGCAGAGGAAAGAATGATTACCCAGGAACTAACATACCCTGGGAAATCAGGACCGGACAGTCATGCAAACAATGGCAAGGTAAATAACTGCACATAACTGGGTGCTATTAGTGTTAATTTATCCTGTTCTATTAGACGTATTTTCCACATCTTGCTCTTTAGTCACCGACTTATGGCTGGCTTTATGTGACTGCTGACTGCTGTACGTTGATTGTCTCGGTTTGCTTTTCTGCACTGTAGCCTTCATGTCTATTTGTTATCATCACAACAGGTGTTTTCTTTGTGTTAGGCAGTCGGTTTATACACTTTGTTAATAGCACCAGTTATTGTGCAGTTTATGTACCTGCCATTGTTTGCTGGCATGGTGTCCGGTCTTATTTCCCAGGGTACGTCCTTTCTCTTATTTTTTGTGATATTTGACTTTTGAACCCAGAGCACTTACCAGCTATTCATTATTTGAGATATTTTAATCTTTTTTTGGATACACCCTTCATTGTAGGTGTGTATGCAGGGAGAGAGGGAGGGAGGGAGTGGAGAGAGAGAGGGAGGCGGAGATAGAGGGGATGAGAGAGGGAAGGAGAGAGGGAGGAAGGGATGAGTAAGTGAGAGGGCAGCTCGTGAGATGTGGTGCGATGATCAATAAATTACTAAAATAACACACAAACAACTATATAGGGATAGGATGAGTGAAGGAATTCAGGGGGAAAATAAATACTTTAAAAATAAGTGACAATAATAAAAAAATACAAGACCAAACCACAACAAGTAACAACAAGAATAACCCTTCCAGAGATAAAGTCTGAGGAACAAAATGCCTCGTGCTTAAGGAATAGGAGTCCAGGCTGGTTTCCCAAGGATGAACCACGTCCGTCCAAAGACAAGAACTAAAAGAAGAGAATAAGAAAACTGTACACTTCTGTCATTTTTTTTATAGAATTCAATTCTAACCGTTTAGGTATATATTCTTTAGAGGGGTTTCCCTTCTCATTAAAATCATTATTGACAATTTTTATTTAATTTACTTTATCGAGGTCTCGTTTTGACTTTTTTGGTTTTGGATGGAACTCCTTATACTCACGTTGTCTTCTTTTTGCGTTTAGCGCTATATGTATTATTATTATATACGTGTGGATTCTCTGGTGCCCTATACTGGACATCATAATTGTGGTGTCTCAGTCCCTAAAGTATTAATGAATGTGCATGTGCATTGTTAATTTGTGAATAGGAAATCCAAGCACACAAAATCCATGGGTATGAGCTCTTTCAAGTGAGCCAATGGGGGCTGGGTATTAATCTCGCTTGCGCTGGAACACCTGGCGCAAGCGATGAACAGTGTTTTTCCCAACGAGGTCTC
The DNA here is from genome assembly GCA_036426205.1 of Ascaphus truei. Taxonomy (NCBI): domain Eukaryota; kingdom Metazoa; phylum Chordata; class Amphibia; order Anura; family Ascaphidae; genus Ascaphus; species Ascaphus truei. The sequence continues at coordinate 8,090 of WSYH01000154.1, forward strand.
GTGCAATCTTGGCCAAAAGAACTGGTCCTCAAATCAAACCCAACGTTTTCTCCACACCAAATTCCATGCTCGTCGTGCAACAGGGCTGTTCCAGTAACCATATTTATAGGGACCCTTGAACAGAACCAATTGTCTTATGTCCGTGGTGGTTGTGATACTGTATACCCGATAGAGTAGAGCAATTATTCATCAAATTGTTCTGCTTCGCACACTAAGTTAGTGCACCATGTCACTGGGGGCAACGCTCAGAAGTATCAGCGTGCTTTCATATGGGACGTGAGAATGCCACACCATAGGGTCCTGCCATCTGGTATTCTACCATGATCTTTCCATTTAATGATCTTATCATGAGTGATATTCATCCTCAGGGTCACAAATGCGGAGGGATGGCTTTGGTTGTTGGACCCTAAGGAGTCCGCGACCCTTAGCTCTGAAAGGCCACTTAATCTTCTATGATCGCCGTGGTATGGGCTCAGGCTTGCATCCCTGGCACAGGGATCTCCTCCCAGAGGTGTGGTGGTGCCCGGCCTGGCCCGGGTATGGGCATCGCTCCAATAATATTCAGTTGGCCCCCGGTTATATCATTCAGGTAAATTTGTCGTTGGATAAGGCTGCCAACAATCGATGGCCGGTAGCATCCAACTTGGCGGTGGTAATATGTAAGTGAGCGGATTGTTATCCGTCTTACATCAAAGTAAGGCCATAGAGGTAATCATGGAGTTTATCGACAATTGCCTAATTTGAGGGCACAAGGACTACAGCTTGTGTACCGGATAGTTCTGCTTGTGGGAGTCAGACTACGGCGATGTAGGTGATACTGATCAGAGTCCCTCCAGGTATTTCGTGGTGCAGGACGGCACCCAAGCCGTATGAGACTTGCGTCTAACATGAGAATGTAGAGATGTCTGTGTCTGATGGAGCCTATTGGATGGACTAGCTGGAGGAGGTGTGGTGGGTGTTGTGTGGGTGTGGGGTAACTTGGTAGCATTATACGGGTTTGTGTGTCACTTTATCTGCACCCCCTGAAGAAGGTGTTTGCCCTTCTCCGAAACGTCGGGATTGTTTGGGACTGTAATCAATCAATAAAATGAACTTTTTATAAATTATTGCATTTCTTTTGGTGTGCCCAGCTACCCTTACTGTTCTGTAGACTATGGATGCCCATATTCAGGCACAAGCCCAAGACTGTACACCATCATCCAGTTCAACACAATCCCAACTATCAAGCAATGGTGGGGGCAACATCTATTATGAGGATGCTTCTCTTCACAGGTACTGGGAAGTTTGTCGGATTAGATGGGGGAATGGATGGTGCAAAGTACAGCGAATCCTAGAAAAACCTGTTTGAGTTCAGGCAACACTCAGACACTTGGGATGAAATTCACATTTCACAGAGGACAATGACCTGAAACACAAAGCCAAAGCCCCACTGTAGGGGTTGAAACAAGAAGAGAATTAATGTTCTTGAGTGGCCCAGTCAAAGTCCTGTCTTGAGGCCGATCAAACATTTATGGCGAGATTGGAAGATTGTCGTCCATTAACGATCTCCAACAAACTCATCAGATGGATCATTTTTTCCATGAAGAATGAGAAACATTTCAACCACAGAGCTGGTAGAGACCTATCCAAAAAGACTCATAGCTGTAACTGGTGCAAAAGTTTGCTTCAATCAAGTATTACGCACTTAAGGGGCTGAATGCATATGAAATAAGTTAATGTCATGTTTTTTTTTCTTCCATTGCTGACATTTAATTTACTTCCTCATGTAAACAGTGTTCCGTTTAAACCACTTTAACCACAGTGTTTTTGTAATTGTAAATTCAACCATTTCTGACACACGCGCTCATTTTTGGAGCGCTCTCCAAGCAGAGGGGCGCTCAGCGCCACGCGGGGACTCAGCCTTAGACTTCCCTAAAAGAAGAGAAAACACTGGCCACCAAACAGGAACAGAGGAGTCCCCTGAGCTAAAAATAACATTGTTCAGCCCGGTAGGACCCATGGTTTGAGACTCTGACAGGAGGGGATTGCTGCTATAAGTAACACACAATTGCACAGGTAAAAATGTTTGTTCCTAAAAATTGATATCTCTTTGGTTGGAGCAAAAAACTGTGTACATTTCCCAAGGATATGTTTAATTGAATCCTTATGCATGAGGTATAGTCATTTTCCTAACGTCATACAATGAGTGAAATAAAAACAATGAATAGATATTTCATTATTAGCATAGCAGTATTGAATAACAATAACATAATCCACACCCAAACACCTCATACAGAGTTCAATGGGCGTTTTGTTTTTATGTAATACTTAGGCGATTAAAAGACTACTTAACGTTTGGTGAGTAGGATTATGAAACTGATTCATCCCTATATGGAAAAAGATTACCATATATACTCATATACAAAACGGCCAAGGACGTATTAGTGTGTCCTGAACAGTAAATTCAACAACGTTATGCATATTTGTTTATGAGCTCGTTCGACTATAAATGGACCCATTTTATCATGTAAAACAGTGTGCATCATTAACATTTTAGCTATGTTGAAAATAGTTCTGTTCTTCCTCTATAAAAATGTTCGAGTCCCATTTTTTTAAAAGGCAATTTTTTATTTTCTTTATTTACTGTATTTAGAAGTTTAATTTTTTTTTTCAAATTACTTTTGATTTTACTCTATCATACTAGTTTGCTGCCTCCTGGCAGTAACCCTGGTAGATCAATTTGCCAGCAGTTAGCTATGGGGTTTTCCTCCACTGGGGCATGACCAATTATGAGTTTAGACCTGGGCCTTCCTCTTGGCAGTACTTAAAGGCAGGACCACCCTAAATTTAGCAGTCCTGTCCCCCACTGAGGAAGCAGTCACAAAATTGGGAGCCTGAGATTGGGGCTTCCCTTCTGCCTTTCCTCCCTCCAGGGGAGAGTGGAATGGGGACTGTAGGTGGGGAAGCTGGGACGGTTGCGGGTGCCCTTGGCCTTTAGTGAATGTCCAGGGACCATCTTTCAGTGGGAGCTGAGAGTACTGCAACGGGCAGAAGCCTGCCGTGTAACTGTGCTGTACAGAAGACAATAAACCGTTGCTGTGTTATTATACCATGCAGCTTGTGCGTGACCTTACTTGCGGGAGAGTTAATAAGTTCTACTACTGGAGATCACCTTCAGTTCCCTGAGGGCGGCACTGCTAAAGAGACGTGAGGTATGAACCCCAGAAGCCTAGTCCTGTGTCCCCACTACCATCGGCGAATGACTCAGCCCTCCTGTTACCAGCAGGTATATGCAACCATACACCGTAGTAATGGACACATCTCCCACCGGGTGGGTGAACACTGGTTACATAAAGTAAAATTAAAATCACTTCATACACATTGAGGCATCAGTTTAAGCAAATGCCTGCTTGTGAACAATTCAAAATAAACAGATCAAGCAAACATGTGCCTAATTCAAACCAGCCGGTATAAAAGAAGGACATGTAGAGCAGACTATCCCTGATGAAAACCAGTAGTGGTGGAACCGCATAGGAGTTCAGCAGCGAACACACTATGGGCAATTCTCCTGTAGCTCATCCCTGAAGCCAGCATCCTAAATTAGGTCCGTAGCTCTAGTGGAGCGCGAAGCCTCTGTTGGACGCAAGCCGAGGCATCGTCACTTTCGGACACTGGCAACCAAACGGTAAGACATCTCAGGACAGGGGAGCTAAAATAACATTGCTCAGCTGGGCGGACCACAATAGTTTGAGTTCTCTAAAAATATGGAAACATGTACAGAGGGGATTGCTGCTTTAAGTACCTATTGCACAGGTAAATCATAGTTCAGTTTGTTCCTAAAAATATGAATATTCTTTGGTTGAGCAGAAAACTGTGTACATTTCCACAAGGCTATTTTTAATCTAATCCTTATGCATGAGGGTTAGTCAATTTCCTAACGTCATACAGTGAGTGAAAAAAAAACATGAATAGATTCTCATTATTGTGGAATTCCTTACGCATGAGAGCTGTGATGGCAGTACAAAGATTTGTTCAAAAAAGGTTGGACAATCTTTTTAGATGGGAAAGGTATACAGGGATATAACCAAATAAGTATACATGGGAAGGATGTTGATCCAGGGATTAATCCGTTGCCAATCTCTTGGAGTCAGGAAGGAATTAATTTTTCCCCTAATTGGGTTTTTGTGTTGCCTTCCTCTGGTCAATAAGTAAGTATAGATATAGGATAGTATCTGTTGTCCTAAATTTGCAATAGTTGACTTGAGGGACATACGTCTCTTTTTTCAACCTCATCTACGTATGTAAACTATGTAATTTTAACGATAGCAGTAGGAATACAATACTATTCATCCACAACCACACCTCATACAAGAGTTTAAATGGGAGCTTTGTTATTTTTAAATGTAATCTCAGGCGCTATAAATGCTACTTTAATATGTGAGTAGAATTAAAACTGAGCCCACACTTTGTATGAAAAAGATTACTATATATACTATAAACAAAACTGCTAAGGAGGTTATTATGTGCACTGGAACAGTAAATTCACATACATTATGCCTATTTGTTAATGAGCATTCCAAAAGCCTCCAAAAACTCATCTTGTGTTGTGATGAAGGAAAATATCTACAAACTCATATTCAGATGGTACATGACTCCTACCAGGCTTACATTCTTTTCCCGGTGTCTCCCCGTGTGTGGTGTAATTGCGGGGAGATGGGGAGTATATGCGTATTTTCTGGTCATGACTAAAATTCAACCACTATGGAGGAAGGAAGTGTTTGCCTTGATATATAGGATCCTGGCGATCAATGTTCCCCATGATCATTATATTACATTACTGCGGGAACCAGTGGACAACCAAAATATAAAGGAAGCCAAATTATTTCCAAATTTTAAATGGCCCACTAGGTGCACAATCGCCAAGAATTTGGAAACAATCTGCCCCTCCATCTCTACACCAAATAAACAATAACATGGGCACATAGTGTATATGGAAAAACGTTCTGCCTATATAAATGGCTCCACCTCACATTCTCAGTGACTCAGGTCCCTTGGTTCCAACATGCTGGTATATCTCCATATTTGATTAAATTATTTTTCAGCTTTGTGATCTATGCTGTTCCAAACAGTTGTTCATTATATGTATATGTACAAATGCGTTATCCTTCCCTCTTCCTCTAATTCCCCCCCAGATTGTGATTTTACCAGATTATATGTATCAATGTACTCCCCCTTTATCTTTTGTTTCCCCCTCCCCAATTTTGAAAATGATTAATAAAATTAAGTAACACAAAAAGGAACTGCCCGATATTCCCATTCTTTTAAGTATAAAAATAAAAAAAATCCACTAACATTATCAAAGTCTTTTTCTGCATCTCCCAAAATAATTACATTGTTCCTATTATCTTGTGGAGTTTGATTTAGTATACAAAAAGAGACAGAGAAGCCCAATGCTACACTCCAATATGACAAAAATACACAGTAAATACTTTATATATTATCTTGAAAAGGGTCATTTAAGTTAACCCTTTGGCCAAGCATTGTAAGCCTGTGAGCCATGACAAGGTAGACCATTCACAAGTCCTAACACAAACAATAAAAACTAATATACCTCTATGTAGGATTACAATTCTCATTTATCTCTATTAGAAGGGAGAACAGACCAACATTGGTCTATATCCAGTAACAGAAAAAGACCTACTAACTTGGGAAGTGGGAGGGGTGAGCTTAAAACCCTGGGAAGGAGGGGCCACAAAGCTCCAACAGCTGGACAGCTGAAAATAAGTTAACAAACAACACACAAACCCCAGCAGTTCGTTTTGAAACCCCTGGGCCCCACAAAATACAGTATATTGTATGTAATAAGTGTCAAAAAGTAGAGCTATTGAGCGTGTGCAAATGTATACAACAAGCGACAGAGAAGCCCATGCTACATCCAATTGACAAAATACAACAGTAAAATACTTATTATTGAAAAAGGGTATTTAGATAACCCTTGGCCATTCATGTAAGCCTGTGAGCCATGACAAGGCAGACCCGTGAACGGTTGTGAGTTCTCGTCACCTGTGTCCTCCGTGTGTCCCCCGAAAAGCGGCCACTGGGGTTGGCACTTGGTTGACTGCAGGGCGTCTGACGTCACTATTCTATCGGTTCTTTAAGGTTTCTCTCTCTCCTTCTCACTCTTGTGAGACACCACGGAGGACACAGTGACGAGAACTCATACCGGGACCAAAGCAAGAGGAATTAAACTGCAAGAGCAAAGAAACCTTTAGTGCCCTGCGTGGCAGAATCAAAAATTTGAGTGTGCCCTCAGGAGGGATTTTTTATGTGTTTGTTTTGTATTAAAGATTACTTTTTAAACATACTACACTATCAGTCCCTTATCTCCCCCTACAACCAACTTCTACCCTACCTACTATATCAGCTATACTGATCAACAACCAGAACCCATCAGGAAGCTGCACCCTACAGTGGCAAACTGTCTGCGCGCACTCCCCTCATCCTTGTGCACCTAACAGCAACCGTGAGGTCAGACTGGCTTCTAATTCCACCCATCTTTTTGTTGACGGAGGAATATGCCACTGCATCACTTGTCCAATTGGGCTGCCTATAATAGTTATTTGGCATAGCTAGACCCCTCGTTCTTTGGACAGGTATAATATATCGTTTTAATTCAGGGCTTTTTGTGTGTTCCATACAAACTTAATAAGCACCTCTTGGAAAACCGCTAGGTCTGATGGGGGGGTCCGAATCGTCAGAGTATGAAACAAGGTATAAAGTACGAGAGCAGAACATATAATTTTAATTGCCCACATACGTCCCAATGTCGAGATCGGATATGTCAACATTGTGCAACCTCTGTTTCCAGTTTTTTGGAAGTGGGTGTATAATTGGCTTTAATATGAGTTATATCCTTTGGGAATTGAATACCTAAGATTTCAATGATTTGGGATCCATGTAAAAACTTAATGAATCTGCAATAATTTTGCCAGGTGATGGGGAATATAATACATGTGCTCTGATTTTGATGTTATTAATTTTAAATCAGAATAGATGCCAAATTCAGATAATATACAAAAAAGATTGGGGGGGGACGTCAAGGGCATAGAGATTGTTAAGATTATGTCATCATCACAATACAGTTTATTTTAATTTCCTCTTTCGTGAGCTTCAACCCAGATCTATCCTCAGATCTCTTATAAAACAAACTAAGTGGTTCTTTAGAAATAGCAAAAAAGTAGGGTGAAGGTGGGCACCCCTGTCTGTTCCCATTTGTTATTGGGAATCGACTTAGGAGTTGCCCATTAATTTCTATAGCTGCTGTACAACGTTTTAAAGTTTGCAATGTTACTTAACATATACAGTTCTATGTTTGTATGTTCCCTCATATAGCTGCTTGGATGAGACTGACGGTTTTAGAGCATGAACATAGTCAGATCGATCAGAAAGAGGTATTAAAGTGCAGCTCTAAAATCCAGATACAGAGAGTGAAAGTGAAAGGTCGTTCATCCAGAACACAACATAATCTGTAAGAGGCCACGGCCAGAGACAGAGCGGGTGACCAGACACAAGGAGGTGGAGAGTAGAGTTGTTGCTGAGCTGTCTGACGCAGCTGAACCCATACACCCCCCCCCCCCCCGATCTTTATCCTCATACCCATTTCCCATTCCCCTTATGAGGCTAGGTAATCATGGACCAGTTCTCCTCAAATGTAAGGACTAGGATTTTCCCCTACCCCCATATTCCTTAGTCACCCTTTGCCTTCCCTTTTTTTATAGTTTCTTTATGACACCTCTATTTCTTCTCTGGTAATCGAAGCGTTAAGTTCCTTGTTATTTTGGGGAATCTTTGTTATCCTTGTAAAAAATGTCTTGAGCTACAGTACCTCTCCTGCTTATAGGTAGTATACAGTTTTTGAAATAGTACCTAAACACTGTACTATTTCTTAAGTAGCTGATGTTAGTTCACCTGAAGCTTTACGCATCCTAAGTATAATTTTTGGCTGTGTAATGCTTGTCTAACAAGCATTTCCTAATAATTTTACCTGCCTTGTTACCGTACTTATAAAGGTTAATTCTGAGGCCAGAGTCACATGTGATGTGTGAATAGCCCCCGATAGCATTAACTCAGCCCCTTTCAAATCACTCCAAGTCCTATAATATTTCCTTCACTTTATTGGGAAAAGCGGCAGTAAATACAGGCTCTTGTGATGGTGTGTACATAGTAGTGATTTGTAGTGTAGAAGCAGGATAACATGGCCTGCCATAGGAGAGTAACAGAGAAGGGTGCTGTACTCACTGTTCTCCAGGGTGGAAAAGGAGTTGAGTGGGAGCAATGTGGGGTAAAAGGAATAGTCTTGGGGACAGACTATTCTGTGAACAAAACAGGGGGGACGGCAGAATAGACCATTCTGAGAAGGATCTCAGAGGCTGCAGTGCAACTCACTGATTACATGCCCAGAGGCAAGAAATGCAACCACTTGTATACATATCACACAGGCACAGTTGTGGTGATGTGTGTGCAAGCTCCATGCAGCTGAAAATAAGAAACTGACAGGCAGAAGCTGCAACAAGGGGTGGGGGGGGGGGGGGGGGGGGTGAACAGTGAGAGACAAAAATGGCTTCTTGTTCCATGATAGGTTAAGGTTTTCTAAATTGGAGATCTGTTTGTGTTCCGTGTTAGCGATATTTCGCATAACATCTTTTGCCTTCCCTGTATTGTCCCTGTTTTGTGGGAGGGATTTTTGTTGAAGTGACAGAACGCCCTGTTCAGTTCATTGCTTAGTTTCTGTTTAATGTTTCTGATTCCTGTATTCTTTCCTGCCGTTGTTCAGTATGTAGAATCTTGCCTCTCATTACCGCTTTAGTGGTTTCCCATACACTTTTCCCTAATTGTGTGTTAAAGTTTGTTTCCTGAAATAGTACCAGCAGAGGAGGAAAGCTTTAAATCCTCATTATTATGACCGATAAGATGGAAATCTCCGATTCTATTTTGGTGTTCCTAAATCCTAAATGTATATCTAACCATTAGTGGGTGCGTGTCTGATATGATTATATCTTCAATCGCCAGACAGTCTCACAAACCCAAGTTTCTTGTAACTGCTCCTGTTCTCTGCTGCAGATCTTGATTTTCCTTTTCTCTGATTAAGATAAGATTTATCTAAAAATGGTTCACTGACAGCGTTACAATAACCCCTCTTTCAAACAATGTATCAGTTACACTCTGGAAGAAAGGTTGGCTCTGCTCATTCGGATCCATAAATATTAAAGCACCGGGGGGAGAAATTCGCCGGGCATGTTTAAATCGGCAGTTTTGACAGCGTTGCTATCACGGTGCAGAAAAGCCCAGACTTCATGTGATAGCCAAATTTGCAAAACTGCCGAGTAGCCGGCGACGAGATGATCGCAGCTCTGAAAGAGGCTCACCTGTGCGACTTTTCTTTCTGCTGCATGAGAGCGAGAGCCGCCTCTCCTGTGCAAATTTCGCCGAGATCAAACATTTTTTTATATAAAAGTAATATAGCTGTTATTGTAGCAGGGAGTCTCAGAGCAGAAACTCATTGATTTGAGGTCCCGGGGACCCCCTACTTCCCGAGATACAGGGCCCCGTTATTGGGTGCCGGTACACCTATGCATTTAAATGTCACCGTAACGTAACCCTGTATAAAACCCAATAAAACATGGAAAAAATTAGTTACCGTAGCAACTATCTGTTATGGTAATGAAGCTGCTTTAATGTAATTTTTATTAATAGTGTGCGGGAGCAGGGGGTATCCTGAGATGAACCGCATTGATTTCAGCCTCCGGGAACCCCTGCTTCCTGAGTTACAGGCCCAGATATGGGTGCCGGTTGCCGGGTGTTGAGGATACCCTGCAGGTAGGCAGGTATATATAGGGCCCCCAGTGATGACGTCATAAGTTAACACCTGGTGTGCCAAGGTAGGTTTGGTCCTGAGATAAAGCACAGTGAGTATACCAATGTTTTTAACTACATATCCAGCACACTATTAATAAATGTAAATAAATCTGACTCAATTTTGTTTGTTGTTCTCGCCTGATTGCAGAAACTTGCAGAGTGAGGTAATAATACATTCAGATCTGCTACAGGGTAGTGGAAGTGATGTCCAAATGATCATGTACATGTATGCATTCTATCTATTACTGTCAGGTCAGAAAAGCCCTGTAATAGAGTGATATCACCGCTCTAAGGTGGTAATATCTGTGTACAGGATTGGGGAACTGCTTTTTTAAAACCATGGCTATTAAAGGGTTATTATATTGCATTGCAGATGGTAATGTCACGGAGCTGTATATACGGTTGAGTATAAACGCACAAAATTTCCAATAATGTCGGGAAAGAACGTACACCCTGCCTATGGAATGGGGTGTAGAGAGAAACCTTCATTTAGGCTCTGGTGGCCAATGTCCCAAAGTGTATATCCATTGGCTTCTATTTGGGAGTATGAACTTGTCCCAATCTCCTTTCCGTATACCTTTAGTTGGATAGGTCAATCCCACAGAAGGTGACGCCTTGAGTATCTCCACCATGACATTGATTAACGTGTCTTGACAGGGGTTATCCGTCTTATTCCTCACGGTGCCTATGTGTTCACAGTACCTCTGTTTGAGGAAATCTGCTTGTTTTACCCACGTAGACTTGCCACAGACACATTTGCTTGGTATATGACACCTGTATAAGGCATTAATAAAACTGCGTTGGGATACGTTTTGGTGTCATTCCAGTTTTCGAATTGTTTGTGGGTGTTCATGTACTGGCATGCTTGCATCGCTGTGCATGTGTATGATCCATGGGTTTTTGTGGTTATCCATGTTTTGGTTTCTTTTCCTCATAATGGCTATGGACCAGCAGGCCCGCAAGTTCTTAGCTGTCTGCTTGTCATGGATGGACGACTTTGGTGACACCTTAAGAAGATCGTTGCTCTTAGAATGTGCCAGTGTCCTCTGCCAAGAATGTGCTCTGCCTGAGGCACTCACGGTGAATGTGCCTATAAAGCGAATCACTTTGTCAGATAGGCTAGGTGGTTTATCCTTGAATAAGGATGGCGTGAGGTAATTTAGCTCTCTTGTAGGCCTTTTTATGGTTTCCGGCTATACCCTCTATCCAAAAAGTGTTGCATCATGTGTTTGACGTGTTTTCATACTGACTTTGCTGCAGTTTTTTTGAGTGGAGGAACTGGCCTGTCGGAATGCCATTAACCTGAGCCTTTGGATGTGGACTAGATGGCTTCTAACAGGTTATTTGTAGCTGTTTTTTTTACGTTATAGTTGTGTGGGAGGGGAACCCTCATTTCCTTGAAATTTGCAGAACAGGCAGTTCCCCAATCTGTCACAGATTATTACCCACTTAGAGCGGTGTTATCACTCTATATACAGGGCTTTTCTGGCCCTGACATAAGATAGAATGCATTACATGTACATGATCTTTTGGACATTCACTTCCACTATCCCTGTAGCAGTATGAAGTGTATTATCACCTCACTCTGCAAGTTCTGACTCAGGCAAGAACAACACAAAATTGAGTCAGATCTTTATTATTTATTTTTATTAATAGTGTGCTGGATATGTAGTTAAAAACATGTATACTCACTGTGTTTATCTCAGGACCAAAACATACCTTGGCACCACCAGGGGTTAACTTATGACGTCATCACTGGGGGCCCTATATATACCTGCCTACCTGCAGGTTCTCAACGATACTAACTTTGCCTTGAAAAAAGCCCCGTCGCAAAAACGCGCGCGGCGGCTCTCTATACACACATGCACGCGGAGATCAGGACTGCCTCCGCATGTATCTTTGTGACGTGAGTCAATCGGGTAGTCTGCAAGTGCAGTGTTTTAAACAGGCCTATAAGTGCCCCGACGGTCACTGTTAGCTCTTTAGGTGTTTAAGGAGAGTGTTTCGGTTTAAAGTACTGAGTTACCTCCTGCTGTACACCATAGCTGCTCTGACGTGCTAGTGGGTTGCGGACATCTGTGAGGTATACCTCAGCTTCTACTATAACGCAGCTCTCTGTTTTAAAGATATTTACCTGCCCCTACTATCAGTGTCTCCAACATGGATACTGACCACTGCCACAACCTTAGCCAGGACATTATTCCCTGACTATAGCCAACGCTGGTTCACATAGTTCTATACACCCCAGGAGTATAGGATCCAAGGGTTACTCAGGTCATGTTCACTGATAGGGCACGCCTACTACCATAGAGAGCGCGCTACTGATCAGCAGCAATACCAACACTGATACACATAGTATATTGTTTTTATGTTTATCAGTTGGGTTCATCTAATACAGATTCATATGACACTGAGACCTGCAATCCCAGTACTTACCCAGACACCCCTGTTACAATCACCTACCACACAGGTTCGCATTAGGATTACTGTGTGCAACAGACCAGTGGTTTATTTAAAACCGTCTGGCACATATTTATTATTTTTGATCCCAGCCAATATGGCTTCCTAGTATTTAGGATCAACTCACCTTCATACGTCGTTGGACCAAAATTTATATATGTTGTTATAAAGATATGGTTTTTAAGTCAATCACTAATCCCCAGAATGTGAACCGAGTGCTACATGGGTCCGTTCTCCGATATCCCACTACAGTTATACCTAAGCAACCCGTTCACAGTATCATTTCCACTAAGGACTGTCGCAGGGGTTTCCCCTACTGTCTCTCTGAATTAATAAATGGTTATATTTCTGGGTATATTGAGTGCTCTCTATTGAGACTCTTGCTGTTTTTTGTTTTTTTTTACATATATCTTGTCTCAGTTAGCACAGACCCATTTATAGTTCTTTATTTTAGGTCTTATAGATACCCTATTATTAGATGTGGAGCGGTCTCTGTTTGTGTGTCTATATATAAAAAGAGAGAGAAGAAGATCCTACTAGGAGCACTCAAGATATCCACAGGAATAGAGCATTATTAATCCAAATATCACACATAAAACTAATTAAGACCAAAAACTCAGGACCCCAAAGTTGACGACAGATATATAAGCATGACCAGTAAGAGTATAGCCTAAACCTAAATATCTAAGCTAATGCAGAGGAAGAATGATTACCCAGGGAACTAACAACCCTGGAAATCAGGACCGGACAGTCATGCAAACAATGGCAAGGTAAATAACTGCACATAACTGGGTGCTATTAGTGTTAATTTATCCTGTTCGTATTAGACGTATTTTCCACATCTTGCTCTGTAGCACGACTTATGGCTGGGCTTTATGTGACGCTGACTGCTGTACGTTGATTGTCTCGGTTTGCTTTCTGCACTGTAGCCTTCATGTCATATTTGTTATCATCACACAAGGTGATTTCTTTGTGTTAGGCAGTCGGTTTATACACTTTGTTAATAGCACCAGTTATTGTGCAGTTTATGTACCTGCCATTGTTTGCCTGGCATGACTGCGGTCTTAATTTCCAGGGTACGTCCTTTCTCTTATTTTTTGTGTATATTTGACTTTGAACCCAGAGCACTTACCAGCTATTCATTATTTGAGATATTTTAATCTTTTTTTGGATACACCTTCATGTAGGTGTGTATGCAGGGAGAGAGGGAGGGAGGGAGTGGAGAGAGAGAGGGAGGGGAGATAGAAGGGGATGAGAGAGGGAAGGAGAGAGGGAGGAAGGGATGAGTAAGGGAGGGCAGCGTGAGATGGGTGCGATGATCAATAAATTACTAAAATACACACAAACAACTATATAGGGATAGGATGAGTGAAGGAATTCAAGGGGGAAAAAAAATATTTAAAAATAAGTGCAATAATAAAAAAATACAAGACCAAACACAACAAGTAACAACAAGAATAACCTTCCAGAGATAAAGTCTGAGGAACAAATGCCTCGTGCTTAAGGAATAGGAGTCCAGGTGTTTCCAAGGATGAACCACGTCCGTCCAAAGAGAACTAAAAGAAAGAAATAAAACTGTACACCTATCTGTCATTTTTTATTATAGAATTCAATTCTAACCGTTTTAGGTATATATTCTTTAGAGGGGTTTCCCTTACTCATTAAAATCTTATTGACAATTTTATTTAATTACTTTATTCAGTTCGTTTTGATTTTTTGTTTGGAGGAATCCTTATACTCACGTTGTGTCTTCTTTTTGCTTTTTAGCGCTATATGTATTATTATTATATACGTGTGGGATTTCTTGGTTGCCTATACTGGACATCATATTGTAAGTGTCTCGTCCCTAAAGTATTAATGAATGTGCAGTGCATTGTTAATTTGTGAATAGGAAATCCAGCACACAAAATCCATGGGTCATGAGCTCTTTCAAGTGAGCCAATGGGACGGCTGGGTAGTTAATCTCTTGCGCTGGAACACCTGGACGCAACGATGACAGTGTTTTTCCCAAGACTCGTGCAATCTTTGGCCAAAAGAATCTGGTCTCAATCAAACCCAACGTTTCTCCACACCAAGATTCCATGTCGTCGTGCAAAGGGCTTCAGAACCATATGTTATAGGGCCTTGACAGAACCAATTGTCTTAGTGTCCGGGTGGTTGTGATACTGTAATACCCGATAAGTAGGCAAATATTCATCAAATTGTTCTGCTTCGCACACTAAGTATGAGTGACCTGTCACTGGGGGCAACGCTCAGAAGTTCAGCGTGCTTCATATGGGACGTGAGAATGCCCACCATAGGGTCCTGACCATCTGGTATTCTACCATGTCTTTCCATTTAATGATCTTATCATGAGTGATATCATCCTCAGGGTCACAATATGCGGAGGGGATGGCTTTGGTTGTTGGACACCCTAAGGAGTCCGCGACCCTTAGCTCTGAGAAGGCCACTTAATCTTCTATGATCGCCGTGGTATGGCTCAGGCTTGCATCCCTGGCACAGGGATCTCCTCCCAGAGGGTGTGGTGGTGCCCGGCCTGGCCGGGTAGGGCATCGCTCCAATAATATTCAGTGGCCCCGGTTTATATATTCAGGTAAATTTGTCGTTGATAAGGCTGCCAACAATCGATGGCGGTAGCATCCAACTTGGCGGTGGTCAATATGTACAGTGAGCGGATTGTTATCCGTCCTTACATCAAAAGTAAGGCCATAGAGGTAATCATGGAGTTTATCGACAATTGCCTATTGAGGGCAGCAAGGACGTACGCTTGGTACCGGATAGTTCTGCTTGCTGGGGTGACACGGCTGATGTAGGCTGTACTGATCAGAGTCCCTCCAGGTATTTCTGGTGCAGGAAGGCACCCAAGCCGTTGAGACTGGTCTACATGAAGAATGTAGAGCTGTCTGTGTCTGGATGGAGCCTATTGGATTGGACTAGCTGGAGGAGGTTGGTGGGTGTTGTGTGGGTGTGGGGTAACTTGGTAGCATTATACGGGTTTGTGTGTCACTTTATCTGCACCCCCTGAAGAAGGTGTTTGCTTACTCCGAAACGTCGGGATTGTTTGGGACTGTAATCAATCAATAAAAGAACTTTTTATAAATTATTGCATTCTTTTTGGTGTGCCCAGCTTACCCTTATGTTCTGTAGATATGGTATGCCCATATTCAGGCACAAGCCCAAGACTGTACACCATCATCCAGTCAACACAATCCCAACATCAAGCATGGTGGGCAACATCTATTATGAGGATGCTTCTCTTCAGCAGGGTACTGGGAATTTGTCGGATGATGGGGGAATGGATGGGTGCAAAGTACAGGCGAATCCTAGAAAAACCTGTTTGAGTTAGGCAACACTCCGACACTTGGGAGGAAATTCACATTTCACAGAGGACAATGACCTGAAACACAAAGCCAAAGCCCCACTGTAGGGGTTGAACAAGAAGAGAATTAATGTTCTTGAGTGGCCAGTCAAAGTCCTGTCTTGAGGCCGATCAAACATTTATGGCGAGATTGGAAGATTGTGTCCATTAACGATCTCCAACAAACTCATCAGAAGGATCAATTTTTTCCATGAAGAATGAGAAAATTCAAACCCAGAGCTGGTAGAGACCTATCCAAAAAGACTCATAGCTGTAACTGGTGCAAAAGTTTGCTTCAATCAAGTATCACTTAAGGGGCTGAGATGCATATGAAATAAGTTAATGTCATGTTTTTTTTTCTTCCATTGCTGACATTAATTTATTCCTCAGTGTAAACAGTGTTCCGTTTAAACCACTTTAACCACAGTGTTTTGTAATTGTAATTCAACCATTTCTGACACCACGCGCTCATTTTTGGAGCGCTCTCCAAGCATGATGGGGCGCTCAGCGCCACGCGGGGACTCAGCCTTAGACTTCCCTAAAAGAAGAGAAAACACTGGCCACCAAACAGGAACAGAGGAGTCCCCTGAGCTAAAAATAACATTGTTCAGCCCGTAGGACCCATGGTTGAGGACTCTGACAGGAGGGGATTGCTGCATAAGTAACACAATTGCAAAGGTAAAAATGTTGTTCCTAAAAATTGATATTCTTTGGTTGGAGCAAAAAAAAATGTGTACATTTCCCAAGGATATGTTTAATTGAATCCTTATGCATGAGGGTATAGTCATTTTCCTAACGTCATACAATGAGTGAAATAAAAACAATGAATAGATATTTCATTATTAGCATAGCAGTATGAATAACAATAACATAAATCCACACCCACCCTCATACAGAGTTCAATGGGCGTTTTTGTTTTTAGTAATACTTAGGCGATTAAAAGACTACTTAACGTTTGTGAGTGGATTATGAAACTGATTCATCCCTATTATGGAAAAAGATTACCATATATACTCATATACAACAACGGCCAAGGACGTATTATGTGTGTCTGGAACAGTAAATTCAACAACTATGCATATTTGTTATGAGCCGTCGATATAAATGGACCCATTTATCATGTAAAACAGTGTGCATCATTAACATTTTAGCTATGTTGAAAATAGTTCTGTTCTTCCTCTATAAAAATGTTCAGTCCCATTTTTTTAAAAGGCAATTTTTTATTTTCTTTATTTACTGTATTTAGATAGTTTAATTTTTTTTTTCAAATTACTTTTGATTTTACTCTATCATACTAGTTTGCTGCCTCTGCAGTAACCCTGGTAGATCAATTGCCAGCAGTTGATATGGGGTTTTCCTCCCTGGGGCATGACCAATTATGAGTGTAGACCTGGTGCCTTCCTCTTGGCAGTACTTAAAGGCAGGACCCACCTAAATTTAGCAGTCCTTCCCCCACTGAGGAAGGCAGGTCACAAAATTGGGAGCCTGAGATTGGGGCTTCCCTTCTGCTCTTTCTCCCTCCAGGGGGAGTGAATGGGGACGTGTAGGTGGGGAAGCTGGGACGGTTGCGGGTGCCCTTGGCCTTTAGTGAATGTCCAGGGACCATCTTTCAGTGGGAGCTGAGAGTACTGCAAGGGCAGAAGCCTGCCGTGTAACTGTGCTGTTACAGAAGAACAATAAACCGTTGTTGTTATTATACCATGCACTTGTGCGTGGACCTTACTTGCGGGAGAGTTAATAAGTTCTACTAGTGGAGATCACCTTCAGTTCCCTGAGGGCGGCACTGCTAAAGAGACGTGAGGTATGAACCCCAGAAGCCTAGTCCTGTGTCCCCACTACCATCGGCGAATGACTCAGCCCTCCTGTTACCAGCAGGTATATGCACCATACACCGTAGTAATGGACACATCTCCCACCGGGTGGGGGAACACTGGTTACATAAAGTAAAAATTAAAATCACTTCATACACATTGAGGCATCAGTTTAAGCAAATGCCTGCTTGTGAACAATTCAAAATAAACAGATCAAGCAACATGTGCCTAATTCAACCAGCCGGTATAAAAGAAGGACATGTAGAGCAGACTATCCCTGATGAAAACCAGTAGGTGGGGAACCGCATAGGAGTTCAGCGCGAACACACTATGGGCAATTCTCCTGTAGCTCATCCCTGCAAGCCAGCATCCTAAATTAGGTCCGTAGCTCTAGTGGAGCGCGAAGCTCTGTGGACGCAAGCCGATGGCATCGTCACTTTCGGACACTGGCAACCAAACGTAAGATCTAGGACAGGGGAGCTAAAATAACATTGCTCAGCTGCGGGCGGACCACAATAGTTTGAGTTCTCTAAAAATATGGAAACAATGACAGAGGGGATTGCTGCTTTAAGTACCTATTGCACAGGTAAATCATAGTTCAGGTTTGTTCCTAAAAATATGAAGATTCTTTGGTTGAGCAGAAACTGTGTACATTTCCACAAGGCTATTTTAATCTAATCCTATGCATGAGGTGTTAGTCAAATTCCTAACGTCATACAGTGAGTGAAAAAAAAACATGAATAGATTCTCATTATTGTGGAATTCCTTACGCATGAGAGCTGTGATGGCAGACAAAGATTTGTTCAAAAAAGGTTGGACAATCTTTTTAGATGGGAAAGGTATACAGGGATATACCAAATAAGTATACATGGGAAGGATGTTGATCCAGGGATTAATCCGTTTGCCAATTCTCTTGGAGCAGGAAGAATTAATTTTTCCCCTAATTGGGTTTTTTGTGCCTTCCTCTGGTCAATAAGTAAGTATAGATATAGGATAGTATCTGTTGTCCTAAATTTGCATAGTTGAACTTGAGGACTACGTCTCTTTTTTCAACCTCATTACGATTAAATAGTAAATTATTAACGATAGCAGTAGGAATAACAATACTATTCATCCACACCCACACCTCATACAAGAGTTAAATGGGAGCTTTGTTATTTTTTAAATGTAATACTCAGGCGACTATAAAGCTACTTTTACATATGTGGTAGAATTAAAACTGAGCCCACACTTTGTATGAAAAAGATTACTATATATACTATAAACAAAACTGCTAAGGAGGCTTATTATGTGAACTGGAACAGTAAATTCAACATACATTATGCCTATTTGTTAATGAGCATTCCAAAAGCCTCCAAAAACTCATCTTGTGTTGTGATGAAGGAAAATATCTACAAACTATATTCAGATGTACATGACTCCTACCAGGCTTACATTCTTTTCTCCGGTGTCTCCCCGTTGTGTGGTGTAATTGCGGGGAGATGGGGAGTATACTGCGTATTTTCTGGTCATGACTAAAATTTCAACCACTATGGAGAAGGAAGTGTTTGCCTTGATATATAGGATCCTGGCGATCAATGTTCCCCATGATCATTATATACATTACTGCGGGAACCAGTGGACAACCAAAATATAAAGGAAGCCAAAATTATTTCCAAATTTTAAATGGCCACTAGGTGCACAATCGCCAAGAATTGGAAACAATCTGCCCCTCCATCTCTACACCAAATAAACAATACTGGGCACAATAGTGTATATGGAAAAACGTTGCCCTATATAAATGGCTCCACCTCACATTCTCAGTGACTCAGGTCCCTTGGTTCCAACATGCTGGTATATCTCCATATTTGATTTAAATTATTTTCAGCTTTGTGATCTATGCTGTTCAAAACAGTTGTTCATTATATGTATATGTACAAATGCTTATCCTTCCCTCTTCCTTAATTCCCCCCCATTGTGATTTTACCAGATTATATGTACAATGGTACTCCCCCTTTATCTTTTGATTCCCCTCCCCAATTTTGAAAATGATTAATTAAGAATTAAGTAACACAAAAAGGAACTGCCCGATATTCCCATTCTTTTAAGTATAAAAATAAAAAAAATCCACTAACATTATCAAAGTCTTTTTCTGCATCTCCCAAAATAATTACATTGTTCCTATTATCTTGTGGAGATTGATTTAGTATACAAAAAGAGACAGAGAAGCCCAATGCTACACTCCAATATGACAAAAATACACAGTAAATACTTTATATATTATCTTGAAAAGGGTCATTTAAGTTAACCCTTTGGCCAAGCATTGTAAGCCTGTGAGCCATGACAAGGTAGACCATTCACAAGTCCTAACACAAACAATAAAAACTAATATACCTCTATGTAGGATTACAATTCTCATTTATCTCTATTAGAAGGGAGAACAGACCAACATTGGTCTATATCCAGCAACAGAAAAAGACCTACTAACTTGGGAAGTGGGAGGGGTGAGCTTAAAACCCTGGGAAGGAGGGGCCACAAAGCTCCAACAGCTGGACAGCTGAAAATAAGTTAACAAACAACACACAAACCCCAGCAGTTCGTTTTGAGAACCCCTGGGCCCCACAAAATACAGTATATTGTATGTAATAAGTGTCAAAAAGTAGAGCTATTGAGCGTGTGCAAATGTATACAACAAGCGACAGAGAAGCCCATGCTACATCCAATTGACAAAATACAACAGTAAAATACTTATTATTGAAAAAGGGTATTTAGATAACCCTTGGCCATTCATGTAAGCCTGTGAGCCATGACAAGGCAGACCCGTGTAACGGTTGTGAGTTCTCGTCACCTGTGTCCTCCGTGTGTCCCCCGAAAAGCGGCCACTGGGGTTGGCACTTGGTTGACTGCAGGGCGTCTGACGTCACTATTCTATCGGTTCTTTAAGGTTTCTCTCTCTCCTTCTCACTCTTGTGAGACACCACGGAGGACACAGTGACGAGAACTCATACCGGGACCAAAGCAAGAGGAATTAAACTGCAAGAGCAAAGAAACCTTTAGTGCCCTGCGTGGCAGAATCAAAAATTTGAGTGTGCCCTCAGGAGGGATTTTTTATGTGTTTGTTTTGTATTAAAGATTACTTTTTAAACATACTACACTATCAGTCCCTTATCTCCCCCTACAACCAACTTCTACCCTACCTACTATATCAGCTATACTGATCAACAACCAGAACCCATCAGGAAGCTGCACCCTACAGTGGCAAACTGTCTGCGCGCACTCCCCTCATCCTTGTGCACCTAACAGCAACCGTGAGGTCAGACTGGCTTCTAATTCCACCCATCTTTTTGTTGACGGAGGAATATGCCACTGCTCACTTGTCCAATTGGGCTGCCTATAATAGTTATTTGGCATAGCTAGACCCCTCGTTCTTTGGACAGGTATACATATATCGTTTTAATTCAGGGCTTTTTGTGTGTTCCATACAAACTTAATAAGCACCTCTTGGAAAACCGCTAGGTCTGATGGGGGGGTCCGAATCGTCAGAGTATGAAACAAGGTATAAAGTACGAGAGCAGAACATATAATTTTAATTGCCCACATACGTCCCAATGTCGAGATCGGATATGTCAACATTGTGCAACCTCTGTTTCCAGTTTTTTGGAAGGGGTGTATAATTGGCTTTAATATGAGTTATATCCTTTGGGAATTGAATACCTAAGATTTCAATGATTTGGGATCCATGTAAAAACTTAATGAATCTGCAATAATTTTGCCAGGTGATGGGGAATATAATACATGTGCTCTGATTTTGATGTTATTAATTTTAAATCAGAATAGATGCCAAATTCAGATAATATACAAAAAAGATTGGGGGGGGACGTCAAGGGCATAGAGATTGTTAAGATTATGTCATCATCACAATACAGTTTATTTTAATTTCCTCTTTCGTGAGCTTCAACCCAGATCTATCCTCAGATCTCTTATAAAACAAACTAAGTGGTTCTTTAGAAATAGCAAAAAAGTAGGGTGAAGGTGGGCACCCCTGTCTGTTCCCATTTGTTATTGGGAATCGACTTAGGAGTTGCCCATTAATTTCTATAGCTGCTGTACAACGTTTTAAAGTTTGCAATGTTACTTAACATATACAGTTCTATGTTTGTATGTTCCCTCATATAGCTGCTTGGATGAGACTGACGGTTTTAGAGCATGAACATAGTCAGATCGATCAGAAAGAGGTATTAAAGTGCAGCTCTAAAATCCAGATACAGAGAGTGAAAGTGAAAGGTCGTTCATCCAGAACACAACATAATCTGTAAGAGGCCACGGCCAGAGACAGAGCGGGTGACCAGACACAAGGAGGTGGAGAGTAGAGTTGTTGCTGAGCTGTCTGACGCAGCTGAACCCATACACCCCCCCCCCCCCCGATCTTTATCCTCATACCCATTTCCCATTCCCCTTATGAGGCTAGGTAATCATGGACCAGTTCTCCTCAAATGTAAGGACTAGGATTTTCCCCTACCCCCATATTCCTTAGTCACCCTTTGCCTTCCCTTTTTTTATAGTTTCTTTATGACACCTCTATTTCTTCTCTGGTAATCGAAGCGTTAAGTTCCTTGTTATTTTGGGGAATCTTTGTTATCCTTGTAAAAAATGTCTTGAGCTACAGTACCTCTCCTGCTTATAGGTAGTATACAGTTTTTGAAATAGTACCTAAACACTGTACTATTTCTTAAGTAGCTGATGTTAGTTCACCTGAAGCTTTACGCATCCTAAGTATAATTTTTGGCTGTGTAATGCTTGTCTAACAAGCATTTCCTAATAATTTTACCTGCCTTGTTACCGTACTTATAAAGGTTAATTCTGAGGCCAGAGTCACATGTGATGTGTGAATAGCCCCCGATAGCATTAACTCAGCCCCTTTCAAATCACTCCAAGTCCTATAATATTTCCTTCACTTTATTGGGAAAAGCGCAGTAAATACAGGCTCTTGTGATGGTGTGTACATAGTAGTGATTTGTAGTGTAGAAGCAGGAAACATGGCCTGCCATAGGAGAGTAACAGAGAAGGGTGCTGTACTCACTGTTCTCCAGGGTGGAAAAGGAGTTGAGTGGGAGCAATGTGGGGTAAAAGGAATAGTCTTGGGGACAGACTATTCTGTGAACAAAACAGGGGGGACGGCAGAATAGACCATTCTGAGAAGGATCTCAGAGGCTGCAGTGCAACTCACTGATTACATGCCCAGAGGCAAGAAATGCAACCACTTGTATACATATCACACAGGCACAGTTGTGGTGATGTGTGTGCAAGCTCCATGCAGCTGAAAATAAGAAACTGACAGGCAGAAGCTGCAACAAGGGGTGGGGGGGGGGGGGGGGGGGGTGAACAGTGAGAGACAAAAATGGCTTCTTGTTCCATGATAGGTTAAGGTTTTCTAAATTGGAGTTCTGTTTGTGTTCCGTGTTAGCGATATTTCGCATAACATCTTTTGCCTTCCCTGTATTGTCCCTGTTTTGTGGGAGGGATTTTTGTTGAAGTGACAGAACGCCCTGTTCAGTTCATTGCTTAGTTTCTGTTTGGTGTTTCTGATTCCTGTATTCTTTCCTGCCGTTGTTCAGTATGTAGAATCTTGCCTCTCATTACCGCTTTAGTGGTTTCCCATACACTTTTCCCTAATTGTGTGTTAAAGTTTGTTTCCTGAAATAGTACCAGCAGAGGAGGAAAGCTTTAAATCCTCATTATTATGACCGATAAGATGGAAATCTCCGATTCTATTTTGGTGTTCCTAAATCCTAAATGTATATCTAACCATTATGGGTGCGTGTCTGATATGATTATATCTTCAATCGCCAGACAGTCTCACAAACCCAAGTTTCTTGTAACTGCTCCTGATCTCTGCTGCAGATCTTGATTTTCCTTTTCTCTGATTAAGATAAGATTTATCTAAAAATGGTTCACTGACAGCGTTACAATAACCCCTCTTTCAAACAATGTATCAGTTACACTCTGGAAGAAAGGTTGGCTCTGCTCATTCGGATCCATAAATATTAAAGCACCGGGGGGAGAAATTCGCCGGGCATGTTTAAATCGGCAGTTTTGACAGCGTTGCTATCACGGTGCAGAAAAGCCCAGACTTCATGTGATAGCCAAATTTGCAAAACTGCCGAGTAGCCGGCGACGAGATGATCGCAGCTCTGAAAGAGGCTCACCTGTGCGACTTTTCTTTCTGCTGCATGAGAGCGAGAGCCGCCTCTCCTGTGCAAATTTCGCCGAGATCAAACATTTTTTTATATAAAAGTAATATAGCTGTTATTGTAGCAGGGAGTCTCAGAGCAGAAACTCATTGATTTGAGGTCCCGGGGACCCCCTACTTCCCGAGATACAGGGCCCCGTTATTGGGTGCCGGTACACCTATGCATTTAAATGTCACCGTAACGTAACCCTGTATAAAACCCAATAAAACATGGAAAAAATTAGTTACCGTAGCAACTATCTGTTATGGTAATGAAGCTGCTTTAATGTAATTTTTATTAATAGTGTGCGGGAGCAGGGGGTATCCTGAGATGAACCGCATTGATTTCAGCCTCCGGGAACCCCTGCTTCCTGAGTTACAGGCCCAGATATGGTGCCGGTTGCCGGGTAGTATACCAATGTTTTTAACTACATATCCAGCACACTATTAATAAATCTGACTCAATTTTGTGTTGTTCTCGCCTGATTGTCAGAAACTTGCAGAGTGAGGTAATAATACACTTCAGATCTGCTACAGGGATAGTGGAAGTGATGTCCAAAATGATCATGTACATGTATGCATTCTATCTATACTGTCAGGGTCCAGAAAAGCCCTGTAATATAGAGTGATATCACCGCTCTAAGGTGGTAATAATCTGTGTACAGGATTGGGGAACTGCCTGTTTTTACAACCATGGCTATAAGGGTTAGTATATATGCATGTGCAGATGGTAATGTCACGGAGATGTTATATAGGTGAGTATAAACGCACAAAATTTCCAATATGTCGGGATAGAGAAGTACACCCTGCTATAGGAATGGGTGTAAGAGAAACCCTTCATTTAGGCTCTGGTGCCAATGTCCCCAAAGTGTATATCCATTTGGCTTCTATTTGGAGTAGAACTTTGTCCCAATCTCCTTTCCGTATACCTTTAGTTGGATGGTCAATCCCACAGAAGGTGACGGCCTTGAGATATCCCACATGACATTGATAACGTGTCTTGACAGGGGTTTATCCGTCTTATTCCTCACGGTGCCTATGTGTTCAAGTACCCTCTGTTTGAGACATCTGCTTGTTTTACCCACGTAGACTTTGCCACAGACACCATTTGCCTTGGTATATGACACCTGTAACTAGGCAATTAATAAAACTGCGTTTGGGATACGTTTTGGTGTCATTCCAGTTTTCGAATTGTTTTGTGGTGTTCATGTACTGGCATGCCTTGCATCGCTGGTGAGGTTATGATCCAGTGGGTTTTGGTGGTATCCATGTTCTTGGTTTCTCTTCCTCATAATGGCTATGGACCAGCAGGTCCCGCAAGTTCTTAGCTCGTGCTGCTGTCATGGATGGACGATTTTGGTGACACCTTTAAGAAGATGTCTGCTCTTAGAATGTGCCCGTGTCTCTCAGAATGGCTCTTGCCTGAGGCCACTCACGGTTGAATGTGCCTATAAAGCGAATCACTTTGTCAGATAGGCTAGGTGGTTTATCCTTGATAAGGGATTGGCGTGAGGTAAATTTAGCTCTCTTGTAGGCCTTTTTTATGGTCTTCCGGCTATACCCTCTATCCACAAAGTGTTGCATCATTGTTTTTGACTGTTTTTCATACTCCTGACTTGTGCTGCAGTTTCTTTTGAGTCGGAGGAACTGGCCTGTCGGAATGCCATTAACCTGAGCCTTTGGATGGTGACTACTGGCTTCTAACAGGTTATTTGTAGCTGTTTTTTTACGGTATATAGTTGTGTGGAGGGAACCCTCATTTCCCCTTGAAATTTGCAGAACAGGCAGTTCCCCAATCCTGTACACAGATTATTACCACCTTAGAGCGGTGTTATCACTCTATATTACAGGGCTTTTCTGGACCCTGACAGTATAGATAGAATGCATACATGTACATGATCATTTTGGACATCACTTCCACTATCCCTGTAGCAGATCTGAAGTGTATTATCACCTCACTCTGCAAGTTTCTGACAATCAGGCAAGAACAACACAAAATTGAGTCAGATCTTTATTTATTTATTATTTATTAATAGTGTGCTGGATATGTAGTTAAAAACATTGGTATACTCACTGTGCTTTATCTCAGGACCAAACATACCTTGGCACACCAGGGGTTAACTTATGACGTCACCACTGGGGGCCCTATATATACCTGCCTACCTGCAGGGTATCCTCAACGATACTAACCTTTTGCCTTGAAAAAGCCCCTCGCAAAACGCGCGCGTCGGCTCTCTATACACACATGCACGCGCAGATCAGGACTGCCTCCGCATGTATCTTTGTGACCGTGAGTCAATGCGGTAGTCTGCAAGTGCAGTTTTAAACAGGCTATAAGTGCCCCGACGGTCACTGTTAGCCTCTTTAAGGTGGTTTAAGGGATATTGTTCCGGTATTAAAGTACTGAGTTACCTCTCCTGCTGTACACCATAGCTGCTCTGACGTGCTAGTGTGCTGCTGTACATCTGTGAGGTATACCTCAGCTTCTACTATAACGCAGCTCTCTGTTTTTAAAGATATTTACCTGCCCCTACTATCAGTGTCTCCAACACTGGGATACTGACCCACTGCCACAACCTTAGCCAGGACATTATTCCCTGACTATAGCCACGCTGGTTCACATAGTTCTATACACCCCAGGAGTATAGTATCCAGAGGGTTACCTCAGGTCATGTGTCACTGATAGGGGCACGCATACTACCATAGAGAAGCGCAGCTGATTCAGCAATACCAACACTGATACACATAGTATATTTGTTTTTTGTTTCATCGTTGGTCACATCTAATACAGATTCATTATGACACTGAGACCTGCAATCCCAGTACTTACCCAGACACCCCTGTTACAATCACCTACAACACAGGTTCGCATTAGGATTACTGTGTTGCAACAGTACCAGTGGTTTATTAAAACCGTCTGGCACATATTTATTATTTTGATCCAGAGCCAATATGGCTTCCTATATTTAGGATCAACTCACCTTCAGTACGTCGTTGGACCAAAATTTTATATATGTTGTTTAATAAAGATTATGTTTTTAAGTCAATCACTAATCCCCAGAATGTGAACCCGAGTGCTACATTGGGTCCGTTTTCTCCGATATCCACTACAGTTTATACCCTAAGCACCGTTCACAGTATCATTTCACTAAGGCTGTAGCAGGGGTTCCCCTACTGTCTCTCTGAATTAATAAATGGTTATATTTCTGGGTATATTTGAGTGCTCTCTATTGAGACTTCTTGCTGTTTTTTTGTTTTTTTTTCATATTTATCTTGTCTCAGTAGCACAGACCCATATTTATAGTTTCTTTATATTTAGGTCTTATAGATACCCTATTATTATTAGATGTGGATGCGGTCTCTGTTTGTGTGTCTATATATAAAAAGAGAGAGAAAGAAGTCCTACTAGGAGCACTCAAGATATCCACAGAAAATAGAGCATTTATTAATCCCAAATATCACACATAAAACATAATTAAGACCAAAAAACTCAGGACCCCAAAGTTGACGACAGATATATAAGCATGACCAAGGTAAGAGATAGCCTAAACCCTAAATATCTAAGCTAATGCAGAGGAAAGAATGATTACCCAGGGAACTAACATACCCTGGGAAATCAGGACCGGACAGTCATGCAAACAATGGCAAGGTAAATAACTGCACAATAACTGGGTGCTATTAGTGTTAATTATTATCCTGTTCTGATTAGACTGTATTTTCCACATCTTGCTCTTTCAGTCACCGACTTATGTGCTGTGCTTTATGT
The DNA here is from genome assembly GCA_036426205.1 of Ascaphus truei. NCBI lineage: Eukaryota > Metazoa > Chordata > Amphibia > Anura > Ascaphidae > Ascaphus > Ascaphus truei. Next base: position 35,587 of record WSYH01000154.1, read on the forward strand.
GACTGCTGACCTGCTGTACGTTTGATTGTCTCGGTTTGCTTTCTGCACTGTAGCCTTCATGTCATATTTGTTATCATCACACAGGTGATTTTCTTTGTGTTAGGCAGTCGGTTTATACACTTTCGTTAATAGCACCCAGTTATTGTGCAGTTATGTACCTTGCCATTGTTTGCATGGCTGTCCGGTCTTAATTTCCCAGGGTACGTCCTTTCTCTTATTTTTTGTGTATATTTGACTTTTGAACCCAGAGCACTTACCAGCTATTCATTTATTTGAGATATTTTACTCTTTTTTTGGATACCCCTTCATTGTAGGTGTGTATGCAGGGAGAGAGGGAGGGAGAGGGAGGGAGAGAGAGAGGGAGAGAGAGGGAGATAGAGGGAGAGAGAGAGGGAGAGAGAGGGAGGAAGGGAGAGAGAGGGAGGGAGGGAGAGGGTGAGTGATGATCAATAAATTACTAAAATACACACCAACAACTATATAGGGATAGTGATGAGTGAAGGAATTCAAGGGGGAAAAAAATATTTAAACTAAGTGCAATAATAAAAACATACAAGACCAACACAACAAGTAACACAGAATAACCCTTCCAGAGATAAAGTCCTGAGGAACAAAATGCCTCTGTTGCTTAAGGAATAGGAGTCCAGGCTGGTTTCCAAGGATGAACCACGTCCAGTCAAAGAGAACTAAAAAGAAAAGAAAACTGTACACTTCTGTCATTTTTTTTATTATAGAATCAATTCTATACCGTTTAGGTATATATTCTTTAGAGGGGTTTCCCCTTATCATTTAAAATATTATTGACAATTTAATTTAATATATTTATTCTAGTCTCGTTTTGATTTTATTGTTTGGAGCATCATTATATCAGTTGTGTCTTTCTTTTTGCTTTTATTCATATATGTATTATTATTATTATACGTGTGGATTTTCTCTGGTTGCCCTATACTGGACATCATATTGTGGTGTCCTCAGTCCCTAATAGTATTAATGTAATGGCATGTGCATTGTTAATTTGTGAATAGGAAATCCATGCACACCAAATCCATGGGTTCTGAGCTCTTCAAGTGAGCCATTGGTGCGGCTCGGGTAGTAATCGTCTTGCGCTGGATACACCTGGAGCACAGATGACAGTGTTTTTCCACCAACTCGTGCATCTTTGGCCAAAAAGAATCGGTCTCAATCCAACCCAAAGGTCTTCTCCACACCAAGATGTCCATGCTCGTCGTGCAAGGCTTTCAGAACCATATGTTATAGGTTCCTTGACAGAACCAATTGTCTTCTGTCCGGGTGGTTGTGATACTGTACTACCCGATAGAGTAGGCAATTATTCATTTCAAATTTGTCTGCTTCGCACATAAGTATAGTGACCATGTCACTGGGGGCACGCTTCAGAAGTTCAGGCTTGCTCCTCTGGACGGAGAATGCCCACCATAGGGTCCTGCATCTGGTATTCTACCATGTCTTTCCATTTAATGATCTTATCATGAGTGATATTCATCCCTTCAGGGTCACAATATGCGGCGGGGATGGCTTTGGTGTGGCACCCTAAGGAGTCCGCGACCCTTAGCTCTGAGAAGGCCACTCTATCTTCTATGATCGCCGTGGTATGGCTCATGGCTTGCATCCCTGGCACAGGGATCTCCTCCCAGAGGTGTGGTGCCCAGGCCTGGTCTTCGGGATAGGGCATCCGCTCCAATATTCAGTGGCCCCGGTTTATATTTCAGGGTAAATTTGTCGTTTGATAAGGCTGCCAACAATCGATGGCCGGTAGCATCCAACTTGGCGGTGGTCAATATGTAAGTGAGCGGATTGTTATCCGTCCTTACATCAAAAGTAAGGCCATAGAGGTAATCATGGAGTTTATCGACAATTGCTCATTTGAGGGCAAGGAACTACAGCTTGTGTACCGGATAGTTCTGCTTGCTGGGAGTCAGACTACGGCTGATGTAGGCTACTGATCAGAGTCCCTCCGGGTATTTCTGGTGCAGGACGGCACCCAAGCCGTTGAGACTTGCGTCTACATGAAGAATGTAGAGCTGTCTGTGTCTGATGGAGCCTATTGGATTGGACTAGCTGGAGGGAGGTGGTGGGTGTTGTGTGGGTGTGGGGTAACTTGGTAGCTTTATACGGGTTTGTGTGTCACTTTATCTGCACCCCTGAAGAAGGTGTTTGTACTCCGAAACGTCGGATTGTTTGTGACTGTAATCAATCAATAAAATGAACTTTTTATAAATTATTGCATTTCTTTTGGTGTGCCCAGCTACCCTTCTGTTCTGTAGACTATGGATATGCCCATATTCAGGCACAAGCCCAAGACTGTACACCATCCAGTCAACACAATCCCAACTATCAAGCATGGTGGTGGCAACATCATATTATGAGGATGCTTCTCTTCAGCAGGGTACTGGGAAGTTTGTCAGGATAGAGGGGGGAATGGATGGTGCAAAGTACAGGCGAATCCTAGACAAAAACCTGTTTGAGTTCAGGCAACACTCAGACACTTGGGAGGAAATTCACATTTCAGCAGGACAATGACCTGAAACACAAAGCCAAAGCCCCACTGTAGGGGTTGAACAAGAAGAGAATTAATGTTCTTGAGTGGCCCAGTCAAAGTCCTGTCTTGAGTCCGATCAAACATTTATGGCGAGACTTGAAGATTGTCGTCCATTAACGATCTCCAACAAACTCATCAGAACTGGATCAATTTTTCCATGAAGAATGAGAAAAAATTTCAACCACAGAGCTGGTAGAGACCTATCCAAAAAGACTCATAGCTGTAACTGGTGCAAAAGTTGCTTCAATCAAGTACTCACTTAAGGGGCTGAATGCATATGAAATAAGTTAATGTCACTGGTTTTTTTTTCTTCCATTGCTGACATTTAATTTCTTCCTCATGTAACAGTGTTCCGTTTAACCACTTTAACCACAGTGTTTTGTAATTGTAATTCAACCATTTCTGACACCCGGCGCTCATTTTTGGAGCGCTCTCCAAGCATGAGGGCGCTCAGCGCCAGCGGGGACTCAGCCTTAGACTTCCCTAAAAGAAGAGAAAACACTGGCCACCAAACAGGAACAGAGGAGTCCCCTGAGCTAAAAATAACATTGTTCAGCCCCGGAGGACCCCATGGTTTGAGCTCTGACAGGAGGGGATTGCTGCTATAAGTACACAATTGCACAGGTAAACATGTTTGTTCCTAAAAATATGAATATTCTTTGGTTGGAGCAAAAAACTGTGTACATTTCCCAAGGATATGTTTAATTGAATCCTTATGCATGAGGTATAGTCATTTTCCTAACGTCATACAATGAGTGAAATAAAAAACATGAATAGATATTCTCATTATTAGCAATAGCAGTATGAATAACAATAACATACATCCACACCCACACCTCATACAAGAGTTCAATGGGCGTTTTGTTTTTTTAATGTAATACTTAGGCGATTAAAAGACTACTTTACGTTTGTGAGTAGGATTATGAAACTGATTCATCCCTAATTATGGAAAAAGATTACCATATATACTCATATACAAAACGGCCAAGGACGTTATTATGTGTCCTGGAACAGTAAATTCAACATACATTATGCATATTTGTTTATGAGCCGTCGATATAAATGACCCATTTTATCATGTAAAACAGTGTGCATCATTAACATTTTAGCTATGTTGAAAATAGTTCTGTTCTTCCTCTAATAAAATGTTCAGTCCCATTTTTTTTAAAGGCAATTTTTTATTTTCTATTTATTTACTGTATTTAGATAGTTTAATTTTTTTTTCAAATTACTTTTGATTTTACTCTATCATACTAGTTTGCTTGCCTCCTGGCAGTAAGCCCTGGTACGATCAAGTTGCCAGCAGTTGATATGGGGTTTTCCTCCTCCTGGGGCATGACCAATTATGAGTTAGACCTGGTGCCTTCCTCTTGGCAGTACTTAAAGGCAGGACCACCCTAAATTTAGCAGTGTCCTTCCCCCACTGAGGAAGGCAGGTCACAAAATTGGGAGCCTGAGATTGGGGCCTTCCCTTCTGCTCTTCCCTCCAGGGGAGAGTGAATGTGGACTGTAGGTGGGGAAGCTGGGACGGTTGCGGGTGCCCTTGGCCTTTAGTGAATGTCCAGGGACCATCTTTCAGTGGGAGCTGAGAGTACTGCAACGGGCAGAAGCCTGCCGTGTAACTGTGCTGTACAGAAGACAATAAACCGTTTCTGTTGTTATATACCTCATGCCTTGTGCGTGACCTTACTGGCGGGAGAGTTAATAAGTTCTACCATGGGAGATCACCTTCAGTTCCCTGAGGCGCGGCACTGCTAAAGAGACGTGAGGTATGAACCCCAGAAGCCTAGTCCTGTGTCCCCACTACCATCGGCGAATGACTCAGCCCTCCTGTTACCAGCAGGTATATGCACCATACACCGTAGTAATGGACACATCTCCCACCGGGTGGGGGAAACACTGTTACATAAAAGTAAAAATTAAAATCACTTCATACACATTGAGGCATCAGTTTAAGCAAAATGCCTGCTTGTGAATCAATTAAATAAACAGATCAAGCAACATGTGCCTAATTCAACCAGCCGGTATAAAAGAAGGACCCATGGTAGAGGCAGACTATCCCTGATGAAACCACAGTAGGTGGGGAACCGCATAGGAGTTCAGCAGCAGACACACTATGGGCATTCTCCTGTAGTCTCATCCCTGCAGCCAGCATCCTAAATTAGGTCCGTAGCTCTAGTGGAGCGCAGAGCCTCTGTGGAACGCAAGCCGAGGCATCGTCACTTTCGGGACACTGGCAACCAAACTGTAAAGTATCTCAGGAACAGGGGAGCTAAAAATAACATTGCTCAGCTGCGGAGGACCACATAGTTTGAGTTCTCTAAAAATATGGAAACAATGACAGAGGGGATTGCTGCTTTAAGTACACTATTGCACAGGTAAATACATAGTCATGTTTGTTCCTAAAAATATGAATATTCTTTGGTTGGAGCAGAAAACTGTGTACATTTCCACAAGGCTATTTTTAATCTAATCCTTATGCATGAGGTATAGTCAATTTCCTAACGTCATACAGTGAGTGAAAGAAAAAACATGAATAGATATTCTCATTATTGTGGAATTCCTTACGCATGGAGACTGTGATGGCAGATACAATAGATTTGTTCAAAAAAAGGTTGGACATCTTTTTAGATGGGAAAGGTATACAGGGATATACCAAATAAGTATACATGGGAAGGATGTTGATCCAGGGATTAATCCGATTGCCAATTCTTGGAGTCAGGAAGGAATTAATTTTTCCCCTTAATGGGGTTTTTTGTTTGCCTTCCTCTGGATCAATAAGTAAGTATAGATATAGGATTAAGTATCTGTTGTCTAAATTTAGCATAGGTTGAACTTGATGGACCTACGTCTTTTTTCAACCTCATCTACTATGTAACTATGTAATTATTAACGATAGCAGTAGGAATAACAATACTATTCATCCACACCCACACCTCATACAAGAGTTAAATGGGAGCTTTGTTATTTTTTAATGTAATACTCAGGCGATTAACAGGCTACTTTACATATGTGAGTAGAATTATGAAACTGATCCACACTTTGTTATGAAAAAAGATTACTATATATACTCATAAACAAAACTGCTAAGGAGGTTATTATGTGCACTGGAACAGTAAATTCAACATACATTATGCCTATTTGTTAATGAGCATTCCAAAAGCCTCCAAAAACTCATCTTGTGTTGTGATGAAGGAAAATATCTACAAACTAATATTCAGATGGTACATGACTCCTACCAGGCTACATTCTTTTCTCCCCGGTGTCTCCCCGTTGTGCTGGTGTAATTGCGGGGAGATGGGGAGTATACTGCGTATTTTCTGGTCATGACCTAAAATTCAACCACTATGGAGGGAAGTGTTTGCCTTGATATATAGGATCCTGGCGATCAATGTTCCCCATGATCCATTATATACATTACTGGGGAAACCAGTGGACAACCAAAATATAAAGGAAGCCAAAATTATTTCCCAAATTTTAAATGCCACTAGGTGCACAATCGCCAAGAATTGGAAACAATCTGCCCCTCCATCTCTACACCAAATAAACAATTACATTGGGCACATAGTGTATATGGAAAAACGTTCTGCCTATATAAATGGCTCCACCTCACAATTCTCAGTGACTCAGGTCCCTTGGTTCCAACATGCTGGTATATCTCCATATTTAGATTAAATTATTTTCAGCTTTGTGATCTATGCTGTATCAAAACAGTTGTTCATTATATTGTATATGTACAAATGCTGTATCCTTCCCTCTTCCTCTAATTCCCCCCCAATTGTGATTTTACCAGATTATATGTATCAATGTACTCCCCCCTTTATCTTTTTGTATCCCCCTCCCCAAATTTTGAAAATTGATTAATAAAAATGTAAGTAACACAAAAAAGGAACATGCCCGATATTCCCATTCTTTTAAGTATATAAAATAAAAAATCCCACCTAACATTATCAAAGTCTTTTTCTGCATCTCCCAAAATAATTACATTGTTCCTATTATCTTGTGGATTTGATTTAGTATACAACAAGCGACAGAGAAGCCCAATGCTACCTCCAATATGACAAAAATACACAGTAAAATACTTATATATTCTCTTGAAAAAGGGTCATTTAGTTTAACCCTTTGGCCAAAGCATTGTAAGCCTGTGAGCCATGACAAGGTAGACCCAGTTCACAAGTCCTAACACTAACAGATAAAATACTAATATACCTCTATTAGGATTACAATTCTCATTTATCTCTATTAGAAGGGAGAAAGACCAACATTGGATCTATATCCAGTAACATGAAAAAGACCTACTAACTTGGGAAGTGGGGAGGGGTGAGCTTAAAACCCTGGGAAGGAGGGGCCACAAGCCTCCAACAGCTGAGACAGCTGAAAATAAGTTAACAAACAACACACAGAACCCCAGCAAGTTCGTTTTAGGAACCCCTGGGCCCCCACAAAATACAGTATATTGTATGTATATAAGTGTCAAAAAGTAGAGCTATTGAGCGTGGCAAATGTATACAACAAGCGACAGAGAAGCCCAATGCTACATCCAATATGACAAAAATACACAGTAAAATACTTATATATTCTCTTGAAAAAGGGTAATTTAGATTAACCCTTTGGCCAATTCATTGTAAGCCTGTGAGCCATGACAAGGCAGACCCGTGAACGGTGTGAGTTCTCGTCACCTGTGTCCTCCGTGTGTCTCCCCCGAAAGCGGCCACTGGGGTTGGCACTTGGTTGACTGCAGGGCGTCTGACGTCACTTCTTCCGGTTTCTTTAAGGTTTCTCCTCTCTCCTTCTCCACTCTTGTGAAGACACACGGAGGACACAGGTGACGAGAACTCATACCGGGAACCAGAAGCAGAGGAAATTAAACTGCAAGAGCAAAGAAACCTTTACGTGCCCTGAGTGGCAGAATCAAAAATTTGAGTGTGCCCTCAGGAGGGATTTTTTATGTGTTTGTTTTGTATTAAAGATTACTTTTTAAACATACTACACTATCAGTCCCTTATCTCCCCCTACCCAACTCTACCCTACCTACTACTATCAGCTATACTGCAACAACCAGAACCCATCAGGAAGCTGCACCTACAGTGGCAAACTGTCTGCGACGCACTCCCTCATCCCTTGTGCACCTAACAGCAACCGTGAGGTCAGACTGGCTTCTAATTCCACCCATCTTTTTGTTGACGGAGGAATATGCCACTGCATCACTTGTCCCAATTGGGCTGCCTTATAATAGTTATTTGGCATAGCTAGACCTCCTAGTTCTTTTGGACGGTATAATATATCCTTTTTAATTCAGGGCTTTTTGTTGTTCCATACAAACTTAATAAGCACCTCTTGGAAAACCGCTAGGTCCTGAGGTGGGGTCCGAATCGTCAGAGTATGAAACAGGTATAAAAGACGAGAGCAGAACATTAATTTTAATTGCCCACATACGTCCCAATGTCGAGATCGGATATGTCAACCATTGTGCAACCTCTGTTTCCAGTTTTTTGAGAAGGGGTTATAATTGGCTTTATATAATGAGTTTATATCCTTTGGGAATTGAATACCTAAGTATTTCAATGATTTGGGATCCCATGTAAAAACTTAATGAATCTGCAATAATTTTGCCAGGTGATGGGGAATATTAATACCATGTGCCTCTGATTTTGAGTTATTAATTTTAAATCCAGAATAGATGCCAAATTCAGATAATATACAAAAAAGATTGGGGGGGGACGTCAAGGGCATAGAGATTGTTAAGATTATGTCATCAGCAAATACAGTTATTTTAAATTCCTCTTTCGTGAGCTTCAACCCAGATATATCCTCAGAATCTCTTATAAAACAACTAAGTGGTTCTTTAGAAATAGCAAAAAGTAGGGGTGAGAGTGGGCACCCCTGTCTGTTCCCATTTGTTATTGGGAATCGACTTGAGAGTTGCCCATTAATTTCTATAGCTGCTGTACAACGTTTAAAGTTTGCAATGTTACTTAACATAACAGTTCTATGTTTGTATGTTCCCTCATATAGCTGCTGGATGAGCTGACGGTTTTAGAGCAATGAACATAGTCAGACGGATCAGAAAGAGGTATAAAGTGCAGCTCTAAAATCCAGATACAGAGAGCTGAAAGTGAAAGGTCAGTTCATCCAGAACACAAACATATCTGTCCAGAAGGCCACGGCCAGAGACAGAGCTGGGTACCAGACACAAGGAGGTGGAGAGTAGAATGTTGTTGCTGAGCTGTCTGACGCAGCTGAACCCATACACCCCCCCCCCCCCCCCGATCTTATCCTCATACCCCATTTCCCATTCCCCTTATGAGGCTAGTAATCATGGACCAGTTCTCCTAAATGTAAGTCTAGGATTTTCCCCTACCCCCATATTCCTTAGTCACCCTTTGCCTTCCCATTTTTAAGTTTCTTTATGACAGCCTCTATTTCTTCTCTGGTAATCGAAGCGTTAAGTTCTTGTTATTTTGGGGCATCTTGTTATCCTTGTAAAAACTTGTCTTGAGCTACAGTACCTCTCCTGCTTATAGGTAGTATACAGTTTTTGATAATAGTACCTAAACACTGTACATATTTCTTAAGTAGCTGATGTTAGTTCACCTGAAGCTTTACGCATCCTAAGTATATTTTTTGGCTGTGTAGCTTGTCTAACAAGCTTTCCTAATAATTTACCTGCCTTGTTACCGTACTTATAAAGGTTATATTCTGAGGCCAGAGTCACATGTGATGTGTGAATAGCCCCCGATAGCATTAACTCAGCCCCCTTTCCAAATCACTCCAAGTCCTATAATATTTCCTTCACTTTATTGGAAAAGCAGCAGTAAATACAGGCTCTTGTGGATGGTGTGTACATAGTAGTGATTTGTAGTTAGAAGCAGGTAGAAACAGATGGCCTTGCCATAGGAGAGTAACAGAGAAGGGTGCTGTACTCACTGTCTCCAGGGTGGAAAAGGAAGTGAGGAGCAATGTGGGTAAAAGGAATAGTCTTGGGACAGACTATCTGTGAACAAAACAGGGGGGACGGCAGAATAGACCATTCTGAGAAGGATCTCAGAGGCTGCAGTAGCAACTCACTGATTACATGCCCAGAGGCAAGAAATGCAACATTGTAACATATCACACAGGCACAGTGTGTGTGTGTGTGTGTGCAAGCTCCATGCAGCTGAAAATAAGAAACTGACAGGCAGAAGCTGCAAACAAGGGGGGGGGGGGGGGGGGGGGGTGAACAGTGAGAGCAAAAATGGCTTACTTGTTCCATGATAGGTTAAGGTTTTCTAAATTGGAGCTGTTTGTGTTCCTGTGTAGCGATATTTCGCATACATTCTTTGCTTCCCTGTATTTGTCCCTGTTTTCTGGGGAGGGATTTTGTTTGAAGTGACAGAACGCCCTGTTCAGTTCATTGCTTAGTTTTAATGTTTTCTGATTCTGTTTCTTTCCTGCGTTTGTTCATGTATGTTAGAATCTTGCCTCTCATTACCGCTTTAGTGGTTTCCCAATACATTTTCCCCTCAATTGTGTGTATAATGTTTGTTTCCTGAAAATAGTACCAGCTATTGAGGAGGAAAGCTTTAAACTCCTCATTATTATGACGATAAGATGGAAATCTCCCGATTCTATTTTTGTGTTCCCTAAATCCTAAATGTATCTCTAACCATACTGGTGCGTGGTCTGATATGATTATATCTTCAATCGCCAGCAGTCTAACAAACCCAATGTTTCTTGTAACTGCCCTATGCTTCTCTGTGCAGATCTTGATTTTCCTTTTCTCTGATTAAGATAAGATTTATCTAAAAATGGTTCACTGACAGCGTTACAATAACCCCTCTTTCAACAATGTATCAGTTACACTCTGGAAGAAAGGTTGGCTCTGCTCATTCGGATCCATAAATATTAAGCACCGGGGGGAGAAATTCGCCGGGCTGTTTAAATCGGCAGTTTTGACAGCGTTGCTATCACGGTGCAGAAAGCCCAGAATTCATGTGATAGCAACATTTGCAAAACTGCCGAGTAGCCGGCGACGAGATGATCGCCGCTCTGAAAGAGGCTCACCTGGCGATTTCTTTCTGCTGCAGAGAGAGAGAGCCGCCTCTCCCTGTGCAAATTTCGCCAGAGATCAAACATTTTTTATATAAAATGTAATACTAGTGTATTGTAGCAGGGAGTCTCAAGAGCAGAAACTCATTGATTTGAGGTCCGGGGACCCCCTACTTCCCGAGATACAGGCCCCGTTATTGGGTGCCGGTATCACCTATGCATTTAAATGTCACGCGTAACGTAACCCTGGTATTAAAACCCAAATAAAACATGGAAAAAATTAGTTACCGTAGCAACTATCTGTTATGGTAATGAAGCTGCTTTAATGTAATTTTTATTAATAGTGTGCGGGAGCAGGGGGTCTCCTGAGATGAACCGCATTGATTTCAGCCTCCGGGAACCCCTGCTTCCTGAGTTACAGGCCCAGATATGGGGTGCCGGTATCTCCTTCATTATTTAAATCTCTGGTCACGTGATGCGAATGATTTAAAAATGGCGGCGATACTGGCACCTGATGCCCCATACCAGGGCCTGCAACCCGGGAAGCAGGGGGTCACTAAGTCAGAAATCAAAGCGCTTCAGCTCAGGAGACACCCTGCTCCCGCACACTATTAATAAAAATCACATTAAGGCAGCTTCATTACCTTAGCGGATAGCCGCTAAAGCAATGAAGGGGTTAAGGCACAATAGCAGGTTTATTGAGGGTGGGAGGGGTGAGTGACGCAGATACTTGGCCCTTAACTCACCCTCTCTGCCCCCAATAAACATTACAATATGTACTAACCACCAATACACAACCCACCCACCCCCTGTGCCCCCACATTAAAACATTTTTTTATTTTGTCTGCACAGGATTGATGCCAGAGACCGGCTGGGGTCCCCGGGTGGTCCCCGCGAGTGTCCGTGGGCCTCCAGGTGGTCCCATTGGTTGTCTGGGGGCCCCAGAGGAGTCCCCGGGTAGTTTCCACGGGTGTCTAGGGGTCCTTGGGTGGTGCCCATGGTTGTCTCGGGGCCCTGGGTTTGTCCCTGCAAGTGTCTGGGGGCGCTCGGGTGGGCCCCACGGGTGTCTTGCTTTATTGATCAGTGCACCTCTATATAGTGTGCGTACTTTACTTAAAGCTTCCTCCACTTCATCACCCTTGTACCTTTTCTCTTTAATAAAAGTGATTGTAGTTCAAAATCCTGATCTTTTGTGCAGTTTCTTAGTAGTCTCAGAAACTGCCCATACGGGATGTTATTCTTCCATCGTTTGAGATGGTTACTCTTAAAAACTAGATAACTACACTGGCGACACGTTTAATTCGAGTAGGGCTAGTACCGCAAGCCGGGACATGTCCCGGCGTGCTAGCCCCACTCCCTCGGCGTGCCGCGCGTCATCGACGCGCGGTCACGCGTCATCGGGTGCCTGCGCCCCCTGCACGCGCGTCCAGGGCTCCCCGAGGGAGCCCTGGTGTCCCGCGATGTGGGGGACGGCGGCAGGGGGTTCCGGGGGACCCGGCGGACCCGGCAGCGGGGAGGAGAAAGCCCCGATCGGAGGGCGCTCCTCCGCGGCTTCGGCGCGCTCCTCCGCGGCTTCGGCGCGCTCCTCCGCGGCTTCGGCGCGCGCCAGGCACCCTGCGGTGCGCGCCAGGTTACTGCTGCGGCCGAGACCGGGCAAATGCTTGAATAAACTCGGCCGCAGCAGTATTTGCATCCACAAATTTAAAGTATATCTTGGTGCAAATGTTTGTATCCCCGCTAAAAAGAACTATATTTAAATAATCTATGGATTTGGCATTATATGTAGCTTTGGATGTGAGATTCATCCCATTGGTATAAAAAAATACAATTTAGAATAAAATTGATATGTTCTGGGCACATTAAAAAATCTTTTTCTAAAGAATTTTACGGCGAAAATCCCCTTTTCATGCTCTATACAAGTGTATAGGGCAGACACATGACAGGTTACCCAAATCAGGTCACCCGACCAAGGGAAGTTTTGAACCAATTCTAATAGATGTTCCGTGTCCCTCAAATATGATCTTAAACCTTTAACATGGTTTTGTAGAAATGAGTCTATAAATTCAGATACATTTGCTGTGACAGAGACAGTGCCGGGGACTATTGGTCTCCCTGGTGGGTCTGTCAGACTTTTATGAGCTTTTGGCACATGATAAAAAATTGGCGTTGTAGGATGAAGGATATTTAAAAAAAAAAAAGGTGTTTCGATTTATTTAAAATGTTTTGGTCTAGACCCTCCTTAAGTAACATTTTAAGGGTATCCTGATAACCAAAAATTGGATCTGTATTAAGCTCTAGATAAGAATCTCCCTGGCGTCTCACTGCTTCCTTCATACAGCCTGTCCTGTCTTGCACCACCACGCCTCTGCCTTTGTCTGCCTGCCGCATTACTAGACTGTAATTATTCCTGAGTTCATCCAAAGCTATTTTCTCTGCGTGCATTAGGTTTGGGACTATTTTGGTTTTTGACTCACATCATTTCTTAATCTTTAAAAACCAGTTGTTGAAATACTTCAATGTTCTGCCCCTTAGACTGAACAGGATAAAATTATGATTTTGGTTTAAAACTTGTATGTCTTATATTAGTTCCTAATTCGGCCCCTACTGTATGCGGTTTGTTTTCTCTGTGTCTTGCCCTTCAATCTCCTCCAATAGCGCAATCATTTCTACTACATAATCATGTTCTCTTTGATTGGATCCAGCATGGAAGATTGGTATTGTAACATTTCTCTTATGTTTTTTAAAAATGTCGTTTGAGAGCAAGTTTCCTTGTAAATCTTTGCAGCTCAATGAACAAATCAAAGAGAACCGGATTACTATTTGTACAAAGGACAAACCTTTCTCCCGAATATCAATTTGTGTGGGATTCAGGGTCTGTGAGGACACATTAAAAATACTCTTAGCTTTATCCAATTTCAGTTGTTTTGCTTGTGTTTATTTTGATGAGCCTCTCTGCCTCCTCTGCAATCTCTTTTCTAACTTTTTAAATTCTTTCTGTGTCTGTACTAATTGTTTCTTCCTTAATTGTAGTGTTTCTTCTCGGAGAGATCTGAGTTGTCCCTGTCTTTTTTGACTCGTCCCCTTGTTGCTGCTCGTGTTTCTCTCCCTAAAAAAGGGACCGGACTGTAGCGTGTGATGGGGGTTCAATGGTATGTACAGTACGTTAGGTCTTGCCCCCCTTCCTTCATCTGTAGATCGTTTATCTGTTTTGTGTGTACTATTTGGTACTGGTCTCTCCACCCTCTTAACCTCTGGTGCTGGTGGGTGCATTCTGTTCCCCCTCTGTGCATGGTGAAACCTGGGACCGGGGGTATGTTCCTATTACCGGTTAATAGCATTTCTCCAATTAGTATGTGTACCTCTCTGATTGAAGTTATGCTTGTTATATTTGGGGTGCTCTGACTGGCTGTACTGTATCTGTATGAATGCATAAAAAACTTTTTAATACAAAATATAATAGAAAACGTACACTCAAAATTTAAAAAACACTTAAAAAGGTAAATTGAGAGTCTCTAGAGATTGTGAGCTGCTTGCACCAAGTAATATATTAATGACTTTAATGGCAACAAATGTGTTCACTATGGATCGGTTGTCATATGTGTTCTTAGCCTGGTATGTCTAATTTGTGTCCCAACCAGCTGCAAACCTGGTATGTTGCTAATTAGTATTTGGCTATAGCTGCTGGGCTGGGTTAATAGGTATGCAGTCAGACAAAGATTTTTGAAGAGGCTAATTTTGCATTATAAATGCCAATTAGGACCATGTTTATTTAAATAGAAAATTGCCACTTAGTATCTGGCTCACTCCAAAAATAGAGACATCGTTAATCATAATTCTATGAGTGATTTTGTCATATATCAGGTTCATAAAATACTGGGTAATAGACTAATATGGATTGATCTACTAGTTTGTGGTGCCCTGAAAAAAAGTCTAAATACCTGATGTCCTGGAGTGATTAGTGTATATCCAATAACTCCACGACTTTGGCAGTAATCAACATACAGTATAAACTAGCGTGTCAATCAGACTGCCTGTACTGTATCTGGAGTAATACTTGGCAGTTGATTCTTGTTTGCAGGAGTCTGTATCCTCTCTACTAATGCTAATTGCGTGTGAGAGGTCAATTACTATTTTCTCCTAGAGAACTGAGGTTGTCAGCTTTCTCCTTTGATCAGCGTTCACACATAGGCTGAGGCCCCGGTGTCGGTGCTGCACGCGCGGCTGGCGGCTCGTGCAGCTGAGATCCCTGGTCTGCGGATAGCTGCAGGGGGAAAGACGAGGGGCATGACGGGGAGAGGGAGGGGGGTGCAGCCCTGACGTCACCCGGCAGGTTCTCCCCATTGGCTGAACCACCAGGGGGCATGGCCAGCACTCAGTCGCAAGTCCTGAATACCGTTTTCCGGTCTTCAGACAATTCTGCTCACGCAACGCAGCGGCCAAAGCTAGTAGTGGGCCAAGCACCATCATGGGGCGGTTCTTGTCCCTGGAGAACACGCCATAGCGCGTGCTGCAGCAGGCACCGGGGACCTACTGTAGCCTTAGAATGAGCAGCACAGCAGAGGGAAATCCTTCCTAAGGAGCTATGTAAATCACTTCTCTGCTGATGCTCTCTGATGATATGAATTGCTCATGCAATATCTTGGAGTGATAGTACAACCTAAATGGTTCCACGAGCTTTAGCAGTGGTAAATATATCATCCGGATTGTGAATCAAACTGCCTGTGTAAGGATTTATAGAGAAACAGAACACAAAGTCCCAAGAGCGGTGCTACAGACCACACTGTATGAAGAATATATATCTAAATATATAAAACTGAAAGTGTTGTTTGTGCGTCCCTGTAGACAATTTGATTGGTCCGTCGGTCCGGCCGCCCTCCCATGGCTCTCATTGGCCGGTGCGCTGTAACCCACTGTTACACTCAAACACCACACTAATACCACTTGAGCCTCTCGTTCTCATTGGCCGCCGGGAAGGGGTGACATCACGGCTAGGGCAAGCCAGGCCATGAGACTCATACCACCCTCACAACACGTGCACCTCTCCAAGACTGCCTACCACACGCTGTCCCTCCCGCCTCACAGCTCACACCCCTGCCGCCTCCCGCCGGCCCACCGCCTCACACCCCTGCACCTCCCGCCTCACACATCTGCGCCTCCCACCTCACAGCTCACCCCATGCCAATCCTCGCTGGCCCACCGCCTCACACATTTGCGCCTCCCGCCTCACAGCTCACACCCCTGCCACTGGACGCCGCCTCACACCCCTGCGCCCGGCGCCTCCTGCCTCAACCGTCCGGGAGCAAGCGGGGGACCGGCCGGCCGGGGGAGCAAGCTGGCTGCCGGGCATGAATGTATAAAACAATGTCCCCCGTCTCCACCCCCCGTCACCTGTACCTCACCAATTTCAGACCCTTTTGCCTCCTGCCTCACCTGCCGCCTCTGAACATCCCCACTCATGGAATGATCCATGAGGGAGCGGGCAGACGGGGGAGGGAGTGGGCAGATGGAGGAGGGAGCTAGGGGCTGGGGGATACCGGACAAATAAAATAATATTCCACACACCCCCGTCACCCGTACACCGCCAATTTCAGCCCTGCCACCTCCCGCCTCAGGCCATGAGCACCCATGTCGCTTCCTGCCGCCATGTGCATACGCCTCCATCTGCTGAATATCCCCAGCAGACGGAATGTTCCACGGCCGGGGGGGGAGCAAGTGGGCGGACGAGCAAGCGGGGACCAAGCGGGGGAACGGGCGGACGGGGGAGCAAGCGGCCGGCCATGCAGCAGATACATAAATTATGTCACAATACATATGCTCCCCTGTCCCCCCACCCCTGTCCCCCCTGCCCCTGTTTCCCCTGCCTCCCCGCCCCTGCACTCCCTGCCCCCCACCACTATCCCCCTGCCCCCCCACCCCTGTCCCCCCTGCCCCCACGCCCCTGTCCCCCCTTACCCACCCCTGCCCACATGCCACTGCCCACTGCCCACTGCCACTGCACCTCCGCACCCCTGCCTTTCCGCCCCCCCCCCGCTTTATGGCTTCCTCCGCCCCTGCCTTCCCACCCTTCCCACCCTGCCTGCCTTCCTACCTCCCCCCGCCCCTCCCCCTGCCTTCCCTCCCTCCCTCCCCCCCGCCTCCTCCCCCTCCCCCCCCTCCTTCCACCCCCATCACCCCTCGCCCCATCCACCCCTATCCTTCTCTACACCCCTCCACCCCCGCCTCCCCCTTCCTCCCCCCCGCCTTCCGCCCCCCAGCCCCTCTATTTCCGGCCCCAAACTTTCCCGCCCTTGCCTTCCCAGCCCTCCATCCCCCGCCTTTTTCCGGCCCCACATCCCCCATATTTCCGGCCCCCCCTTCACAGCCCTTGCCTTTCCAGCCCTCCTCCCCCCCCCGCCTTTCCAGCCCCCGCCCCTGTCATTTTGCCCCCGCCTTTTCC
Organism: Ascaphus truei; assembly: GCA_036426205.1. Taxonomy (NCBI): domain Eukaryota; kingdom Metazoa; phylum Chordata; class Amphibia; order Anura; family Ascaphidae; genus Ascaphus; species Ascaphus truei. The sequence goes on from WSYH01000154.1 coordinate 52,608, forward strand.
CCACCCCTCACCCCCCCCCCCCCCCGCCTTTCCACCCCCCCTTGCCCCCGCCTTTCCACCCCTGCCTTTCCGCCCCCCGCCTTTCCGCCCCCTGCCCCTGCCTTTCCGCCCTCCCCACCTTTCTGGACCACCCCTTCCGCCCCTGCTTGTCCAGCCCCCACTGCCCCCGCCTTTCTGTCTCTGCCCCCCCACCTTTCATGCCCCCTTGCCTTTGCCTTTCCGCTCCTCCGCCTTTCCACCTCCCACCTTTACTGCCCCCCGCCCCCACCTTTCCACCCCGCCATTCCACCCCCCTCCCCTACCTTAATCCCCAGCTTTCAGTCCCACCCCCGCCTTTCTTTTCTGCCCCCCCCCCCCTCCTCCGCCTTTCCGGCCCCACCGCCACGCCTTTCCGTCCCCCCGCCTCCACCTTTCCGACCCCCTCGCCTTTCCGGCCCCTTGTCCCCGCCTTTCCGCCCCCTCCCACCTTTCTGCCCCCCCCATCTTTACACCCCCCCTATCTCCCCCTTTCTGCTCCCCCACCGCCACTGCATTTCCGGCCCCTGCCTTCCCGCCCCCTGCCCTTCCGCCCCCCAGCCCTTCTGCCACCCCGCCCTTCTGCCCCCCTGCCCCTCTGACCCCCTGCCCTCTGCCTTCCCAACCCCCCTCCTTTCCGCACCCCTGCCTTTTCATCCCCCCCGCCCCCCCTTTATGGCTCCCCCACCCCCCCCCCTTTCCCCTTTCTCTTCCCCCTACCTCTCCGCCCCTGCCATTACACCCCCCTGCTTTTCTGCCCCTGCCTTTCTGCCCCCCATCCCTGCCTTTCTGCCCCACCGCCCCTCCCCAGCTTTCCGCCCCCGCCCGGCCGACTTTACTGATGTAATATGGGATCAAGGCCGACCGCCTATAATCTATTATTTAATATATATATTTATATACTATTTAAAATTTTAACCAACTTTATTGGAAGATAATTATCAATCAGATATATGGATTTACTTTACAGCGATCTTCATTAATAAACTTCATTAAATATTTTTTTTTTTGCATATTAGGTTATTAATTAGATATAAATTCATCTCTTAATGAACATATCTATATAAATCATGAAAACCATGTGCATTTGTCATGTATACTGTTTGCAGGAGCACTGTGAACCTCCGGAAGGGACACAAAACGCCGGGAGTTGCGGTTGACGGAGAGATTTCAAACACCTGTAGCTTGTTCCCTTTAAATATCTTTCCCATCTACAGTATGTGAGTATAAAACCTGTTTTTACACAAAAGTTGGTCTTTTTAAACAACAAAGGCTTCGGAGCTCATCTGTAGTCGCTTAAAAATGGAGGAGCAAAAAAGAAACCTTTACGTGCCTGGATGCAGACATTTAAACGTAAGTGCATATCTCAGCAGTGAATTTGTATAGAGTTGCAAGGACGTGCTTTACTATTTCTGCTTCTCTTTGTTTCTTATTTGGAGGTGCGCTGATTCCCCTGAACAAATCTTCAACTCAAGAACTGGGAGCAGTTCTTTCTTTAAGCAGCACCACATTATTACTTTATTTATTTTAGGCATCATCCATTTTGAGCGCTTCTTTATCTTGTCTTAAATATGGTTTTATTTTAGGTTGTCAATTGACTGCCATAGTGGTAAATCATGCCCATATTATATGGGCATGATATACCATTGTGCCATTCAATGTGTTGAGGGTGGTGGTATTTGCCTAGGGGAGGCTGGTTAAGCTGCCTGCATGGGTAGCGGGGGAGGGGAGTTAACCCCTTAATTACTATAGCGGTTTCTAACCACTGAGGTGATTATGGGGTTAGTGGCGATTAGTTGTTTTTGATTGTTATGTTGCTGCCATGGAGGACATGGACGTGGAGGATGGGGATGAGGATGAACTCTTATTTACTTTATGCTGGCTAGATAATATTTTATTTTTAATGGGCAAATTTGCTATTATCCAGATCTTGTTAATAGTAATTTTGACCATTGTTGTACTGTATGTGTTGAGGGAGGTTATTGGGAGTAGAGGAGGTGGGTAGTTCCATTATCAGTAAACATTGGCATGTTCTTACAAATGAGAATGACCTCAGTAAAGTACTGAGGTCACATCCCAATATAGTCTGGAAACGTTCTAAAAACCTGTAGGACCTGATAGTGAGGAGTCACTTCTCAAGAAAAAATACAGCAGTCACATGGCTAGAAAAACAAACAATAGGAGGCTTTAAATGTCAGAAATGTAGAGCTTGCAAATTTGTCACTAAAAGTCACAAGCTCTTGATCTGTTTAATGAGAATGGTTCGAATTTAATTGGTTGCAATTCTTCTAGTATCCGCCAGGTGGCAGATATTCATGAATTGTAATGTATTCTAATGTGTACACTACAGTACATGTGCTTCAGTAATGTGTCGACTTGCAGGTGTTTAAAAAATACCACAGTGGTCCTTTGTGAATTGACCTTGGTACTGAAGAAGTTACAACACTGTATCTATTTAGGCGTTTCATATTAAAAACTTAATACAAAGTGTGTGGGGTTCTATTCTATTGTCCAGAGAGGTCCAGAGATGAGTACACCACTGCATTCCGTGTTCAAAAAAAACGACATAAAGTACGCTTATTTAATATGGTCAGCAATTAGTGCAGCAGATGATAAGATGGCCACAGTTGGTCAAATTTATCAATACTTTATTGAAAATTAGGACTTTTACAAATTTTTACCAGATGCTCATGTGTGGAAGCGTGCAATAAGGAAAAAGTTATGTATTGATCCGTGTTTTTTTCATTTTGCTCCTGCACCCGGAGTTACAGGAGGAGGGTATTGGTGTGTTGCCCCAGATTTTTCCAGTATCTTTGATCATGGAGACTTCAAAAGGCGAAAGGTCATGGTAAAACCAACTAAGAATCGTCAATCCCAGGCATGCAATGCGGCAGCGCCAGCATCGGTTTCCAATAACGTTCCGTCGTCAGTGAAAACCTGCTGACCGGTAACCCTTGCTATCTGTCCCCGCCTGGATACGTGCAGCCTGAGCCGGATTTCACATACAGATACCAGCAAGCTTGCATGTACCAAAACGAATTCCAGCTTCATCAGCTGTCAACTACAGGTGTAGCAGGACCGCTGTCACTTGTCAACTACGTGTATAATGAAAACTACGGGACTGACAGTGGCTCATCACCACCTATTTGGCAAACTCTATAATGTAGGTAAATACAGTATAATTTACTACAGTAACTACCTTATTACACTACCTGTGTTACACTAGGTCTATTACTTACACTACCTGCAGTTCAAGCTGCCGTATTTGGTTTTTTTTTAAATACCAATACATTATGCACACAGACAAGTGATTAGTTACTGCAGATCGGTCCGTTCTCCTGTAATCAATCGCTTTGCTTATGATTATTTAGTTCTATTATTTTATTCACAATTCTAGAACATGTAATCCAGCAATATGATTGGCTGAGCAGCTTCTACATTAGATACTGAACAATTAGTGGACAGCTAGGCGCATGCACATTGGAAGCTTGTTGAAACGCATATGCGTCTCATCACATCAAGGCGCATGCGTGTATGTAAACAAGAGACACCCCCCGAGAAAATTATTGTTGGGACTGACCGAGGGGACTGCGGGAACTTCTTTAGGGGACAGACTAATTTGAACCAACCATTAGAGTAATACTTTTATTTTTCTTTCACAGAAAAGAAACTTTGTCATCACGCTGAGAACGGCAAATGGAGGGATTTCGATGAATAATATTGCTTTTTGTAACGATGCTTGCACATTGCTGAATCTGAATCAGTGACATTTTTATTGATTAGGATAGAATAACTGTGAGCTTTATAGAAAACCTGAAACAGTATGCTGTTTTTTTCATAAAGTATACAATACTTTTTTACATACTGTACTGTATAATAAACCCCGAAAATAAAAAGTATGCATTTATTCTGAACATGTATTACATTATGTGTGTTCTAATAATAATACTAATACTAATGTAGCCCTTTTTGTGAACCATACAGACCCACCCAATATCACATTGGCCCCTCGTGGTCTAACCGGTCCCTTTCCCCGCAACACACCTGCTCTAAGGGACTACTGGTACTGCATAACCTGTGTGGCTCCAGGAGATCTGAGCCTCCGCTAGCTGGGAGCCTGGGGAAACCCTTACCCTTACTTGGTGCAGCGCCTCCACTTACCCAGGATCCCCCGTTAGGAAAGATAGCCCTGAGTAAGAAATACAATAACACTTATAGATAAACAATACTAACTCTTTACTTAACACACATATAACACATTACATAACATAACCATAACCAGATGCTCTACCCGCATCACATCAACCCAATGTCTGGTGTACCCCACCCAGTGTCCTGTGATCACCCCACACCCAATGTCTCGTAACTCCTACGGAGGTCGTGGGTGACTGCGCAGTCACTATGTAAGCTAGGGCCCAGTTGGTGCACTTAGAATATGGAAGATACCTTCCGAGCACTCCGATGCTCGGGACCGCAACACACTTTCTTCTAAAAGGGTCAGACGTCCGTCTGATCCTATTCCAGGTACTCTGCCGGTGGACCCCAACGAGGGTCCCACCGCTCAACGGGAACTGCAACCGGACCACGGCAACACCAACCGCGTGGGAACAGCAACCGCCGCTATCCCTATCACTAACCACTGCTAGAGCGACAGCAACCCTAACCTAGGGCCTGTCCCTGAGGATCCGCAACACTGGGATGGCTTGAGGGAAACTCCTAGGGCCTGTGGACATAACCTGCCCCCCTTCCCCCCAGCTACCCAGTCCTAACTGTAACTAACAACTAGCTATTAACTAGCTCACCTGCAGCTGACACACCGCACACACTGCACGCACTGCGCCCAGCACATACAGCGACACTACTCACAGGCAGCTGCAATCACACACAGCCCCTGGATCCCGCAGCAAACACACTGCTAGCACACTGTGCCTCTTTGACAGTGCCCACAGCTCTCTCCGCTGCGACACTGCCAAACCAGCACCTTCCACACTCAAGGGTCACCTCCCTAGCTAAGGCGTCCCTCTTCAGTTACCCCCTACCCTTTACCCGGGAATTGGGGCCTGCCTGGGAATCTAGGGAGGACCCTTACCTGATGCAGGAGCCACGCGCTCCCTGCACCCTTCCTACTCCTTCCTCTGCTCTGCCCTGACTGACGCATGCAAAGCCCGGGAAATGTATCTATATTCCCGGGCTGAGCTTCCTCCAGCCCTATTGGCCGCAAGGGAGCACCTGACCTTTGCCTCCCTAAGCCTCCTGGGAATTGTAGTTCCCAGGGGCTGCCTAATGCATTGGGGCCGCGTGCGCGCTTCCCTCGCGCATGCGCGAACCCCTAATGGCCGCCTCAACCTCTCTACTCCCTGTCCTGCCTTCGCGCGATCTCTCTGGGGCCTTCCCTGCACTTTGTACCTACTGCGCATGCGCGAGCTAACGCGCAATGGCGGCGCACACTCCTCCAGCCGCCGAGCCGGTGGCAACGCGATCGCGGCCCTAGCGACGGCCCGATCGCGTCCCCGGCAACCAGCCTGCGCCTCGCAACGCTCTGCTCCCTGCACTGGCCCCCACCCTCGCGAAGGGCTGCCGGGTCCGTCGCAGCCTCCGGCGGCACCCGCGACCACCCGGTAAGCGCGGAGGGGGGCCAGAAAGCAAAAATATACCTCGGGGCTATCAATTCTTCTCCCCCTCGCAGAATCCCAACGCCCTCGCTTGGGTAGCAACCATACATTTGTTATAAAATGGAAAATACATAGCATAAATCACATCACATGTAACATGCATTTTGTCATCAATCCTCATATGGATAACCCGAGGCCAGCTGAGTCTCAGAGTGAGTGCCCCTAACAGTTGGGTGAGGGTATCCCAACCTTGACTCCGGGAGTCTTTTGGAGCTCAAGACCTGTCCCTTGCACCAACCCACCTCTCCCCCTCGCAAAAAAATAGTAAGGGGTCCGGGTATTGACCCTTTCCGGATCCTCCGGTCTCGTCTCACGGAGACAAGGCTCAGTCTCTTTCCTCGGTCCACCACATGGCGTACATAGCGCTCCATCGCGCCACCTGGAGAGGCCACACTACCAGACGTCCTCAACAAAGTCTTTGTCCCGCTCCAACAATCCTTTAACGTTGACTTCTTCCGCGACGGCACCACTTCTTCGGGTAGGGCCCGGGTCTTGAGAAGGCCAGTTTGGAGACTCCTCGTGCAGGAGTATGTGTCGCTCCGGTCCGCTACAACCGATACCTGGATAAGGTCGAGTTCATTCCACGATCTGCAGAGATCTTCTGGGGAGACACCTCCACCAGGACGCGATGACGGGGTGAGCCCATCGCCCGTGGACCCTACCTCTGGAGTCACCAGGCTCCACGATCACCGGGGAGCTCACACCCGACACCCCTGGGGCATTCAACTTACCCCTATCGTTGTCGGCAGGTACTGATCCCAAGCCTGGGACCGCTGGTACCATCGTGTTAGTCTCCGGACTGTCAGTTGCAGGCACACGCGGCCCACATCATGGTCTGCATCAGTTGAGGCGGTTGCCTCGGTGACCTCACTGAGTGGTCCGCCGGAGGCGCATCATCACACCCGCTCGGTGGGTCGCTGGACTCATCGCACAAGGGCGGGGGTATAAACACCTTACCCTGGCCTTCCGGGACTTGTGGTTCTGGTCTCGGTGGTTCCTGCTCGGGAACCGGATCTGGAACCGACATCGGGGGGTTCCGCCATCTGGAGCTCCGCCTTCAGCGGCTCCGCCTCAGCGTCTGGCAAGTTCACTTGGGCACACGGGCCCTCCACCACCTCCATCGCTGAAGTGGCAATTCAGGAGCGGCTTCACCCACCTCGGTAGCACCATCAGGCGCCTCTTCCTCCTCCGCAGGTTCCGCCAGCAGAAGTTCCTGCTCCTCCATTTGCACGTCCCCTTTGAGAGGGTCTGCCACAGTGGTCTGGCCACACGGGTCCCCGGCGGCCTCTGGAATAGAACAGACTGGGGACACTCATCACTTACTTCAGGAAGAGGTCCGGCTCCTCCTCTTCTTCATCGGCTGGTTCCGCCGCCTGGGGCAGGATGGTTGTAGGAACCAGTCCCCGCAGCAATCACATTGAGGCCCCCACTCCAGTGCCTCCTAGGACATGTCACAATTTGTCATAAAACACTGGATACTCAGTTCTCCATCCAACTAATGTCCTTGAAGTCGAGCGGTAACTGCGACAGGGCTGTCTCCCGAGGCAAGGGCTTTTTGCAGGCAGGGACAACGCTAGCAACAACTGCATCTATTCCTGGCGCTCGCCAGGACACATACACATTGCGGTGTAACCCCTGGCAGTCTATATCTTCCTCAGGGGAAGGACACTCATTTCTACACAGGGTCCCCTCCCACTGACCGTTCGGTGGTAGGCTGCGGCAGTTTGGGTTGCAGGTTGTGTACCCTGCAGTAGCCACATATACGCCCCCAAGCCAACTTACAAGACGAGCAGTCACCTTGGTTACAAAAACAGTCTGGTACCCCTCCTCGTTCGTGTCTTCCAACCGCATTTTTAACCATGCACGCCAAAAAATTAAGGTCCATACTACCCCAGACACTCAATGTTTGTATTGTACATGGACAACAAAAAGGATACGCTCCCAGCCTTGGTCTGCCAGATCCATACGACGGCGAGCAATTTTCTCTGTGTCCAGTACTCTCTCTCTTCCAGGAGTGTTTGCGAGCTCTGTACTAAGTCACTCACAGTGTGGGGGCGGGTCTCGGTTTTCCCGCCAGTCCTGGATGACTGTTGGCAACATTTTCCCGCCGGCCGGGAACTTAGCACGTGGGCTTCCTCCGCCTTGAGGGCTTTCCCATGGCGGAACAAAAATAGGACACAAATTTAGAAAAACATGTACAGGGCACCCCAGGTCTGATATCTCAGCAGCGCCTCCAAATGTAGCCTTTTTGTGAACATACAGACCCACCCAATATCACATTGGCCCCTCGTGGTCTAACCGGTCCCTTCCCCCGCAACACACCTGCTCTAAGGACTACTGGTACTACTGCATAACCTGTGTGGCTCCAGAGATCTGAGCCTCCGCTAGCTGGGAGCCTGGGAAACCCTTACCCTTACTTGGTGCAGCGCCTCCACTTACCCAGGATCCCCCGTTAGGAAAGATGCCCTGAGTAGAAATACAATAACACTTATAGATAAACATACTAACTCTTACACTTAACACACATATAACACATTACATACATAACCATAACCAGATGCTCTACCCCGCATCACATCAACCCAATGTCTGGTGTACCCCACCCAGTGTCCTGTGATCACCCCACACCCAATGTCTCGTAACTCCTACGGAGGTCGTGGTGTGACTGCGCAGTCACTATGTAAGCTAGGGCCCAGTTGGTGCACTTAGAATATGGAAGATACCTTCCGAGCACTCCGATGCTCGACCCCGCAACACACTTTCTTCTAAAAGGGTCAGACGTCCGTCTGATCCTATTCCAGGTACTCTCCGGTGGACCCCAACGAGGGTCCCACCGCTCAACGGAAACTGCAACCGGACCACGGCAACACCAACCGCTGGGAACAGCAACCGCCTGCATCCCTATCACTAACCACTGCTAGAGCGACAGCAACCCTAACCTAGGGCCTGTCCCTGAGGATCCGCAACACTGGGATGGCTTGAGGGAAACTCCTAGGGCTTGTGGACATAACCTGCCCCCCTTCCCCCCAGCTACCCAGTCCAACTGTAACTAACACAGCTATTAACTAGCTCACCTGCAGCTGACACACCGCACCACCTGATACGCACTGCGCCCAGCACATACAGCGACACTACTCACAGGCAGCTGCAATCACACACAGCCCCTGGATCCCGCAGCAAACACACTGCTAGCACACTGTGCCTCTTTGACAGTGCCCACATCTCTCTCTCCTCTGCGACACTGCCAAACCAGCACCTTCCACACTCAAGGGTCACCTCCCTAGCTAAGGCGTCCCTCTTCAGTTAACCCCTACCCTTTACCCGGGAATTGGGGCCTGCCTGGGAATCTAGGGAGGACCCTTACCTGATGCAGGAGCCACGCGCTGCCCTGCACCCTTCCTACTCCTTCCTCTGCTCTGCCCTGACTGACGCATGCAAAGCCCGGAAATGTATCTATATTCCCGGGCTGAGCTTCCTCCAGCCCTATTGGCCGCAAGGGAGCACCTGACCTTTCCTCCTCCTAAGCCTCCTGGGAATTGTAGTTCCCAGGGGCTGCCTAATGCATTGGGCCGCGTGCGCGCTTCCCTCGCGCATCGCGAACCCCTAATGGCCGCCTCAACCTCTCTACTCCCTGTCCTGCCTTCGCGCGATCTCTCTGGGGCCTCCCTGCACTTTGTACCTACTGCGCATGCGCGAGCTAACGCGCAATGGCGGCGCACACTCCTCCAGCCGCCGAGCCGTGGCACGCGATCGCGGCCCTACGACGGCCCGATCGCGTCCCCGCAACCAGCCTGCGCCTCGCAACGCTCTGCTCCCTGCACTTGCCCCCCCCTCGCGAAGGCTGCCGGTCCGTCGCAGCCTCTCCGGCGGCACCGCGAACCACCCGGTACAGCGCGGAGGGGGGCCAGAAAGCAAAAATATACCTCGGGGCTACACTAATAATGTGTTTTATTACTGTTTTGATGTAATCCGCATGCCTACAGTATACAGTACAGTACTGTACAGTATGCCTCATGGAACCTTGTTGAAACACAAAATTCTTGTGTTTACATGTACTACAGTAACTACTGTACAGTAATCCTGCACACACTTCGACAGTACCAGTTAAACATCCCCCTCCCCCCAAGGAGACACAATGAAACAATTACAATTAAAACAAGCAGCATTTTTTTTTATTGGTGGAGTAAGTAAAAATACATTTATGGTGTACTATTTAAAACAATCAACAAGTCAAAAATGAATCAACATTTGAACAGACGACCAATCACGCAGCGAATTCGATCCCCAGCAGTGAGTCCTTCCAGGGACGATGCCTTGTATGCCGCAAAATGCCATTAATGGCGTCTCTCACTATTTTCATTAAATGCTCGCTAATTGTAAAATAGCGCCGCAATTCCTCCACAATAGTCTTTCTTACATTTTCAGGAAGCCTTTTTTTGCGCGATTCCCTTCGTAGTTTACATTGTGAGCCCACTGTAAGTACACCACGTAGGGAACGTGGTGCTTGAAAATGTACATGGCATGTTTCTGGGCTATACCACCACTTGCAAACCTATACTTCTCCCTGACTGGCTGGGACAGCTCATGCAAGATGATGCCGAGCACCGTCTCAATGCAAGCTTACGTGGCTGTGCTTCTGGGAGCGGGTGTGCTTCTGGGAGCGGGTGTGCTTGTGGCGGAGGGCGACGGTAGGTGGTCTGGAAGGATGCTTTCCTCCTGTCTTAGTCGCCTTCTCTGTGTTGTCTCCTGGCATGGTCTTGACGGGGTTATCATGTCATCCTCGTCAACGGCATACATGAACACATATTCTTCTGATGGAGGGGTTGCGCTAGGTGATGGAAGGTTGAAGGTCCTATTCATCCCATCCATGCCACCCTCCTGCTCCTGCATCAGAGATACAGGGGCATGAACTCCAAGCAAATTATGTATACCCGCTATGTCAGTCTCTATCTTCTTCATGCGCTTATCCATCTTCTCCATCCATTGATCCATCTTCTCCATCCGCTAATCCATCTTCTCCATCCGTTTATCCATATTTAACATGGTCTCTAAAAGAAGATCTATCTTTACCAGCATAGAGTTCCCAGGGATATCGACACTTAACCCATTCAGCATGCGGTCTAACAAGCTGGATCTTGTGCATGGGGTGCGGTGGACATCTGGGTGGATGGGTGCTGAAGAGGATGAGATGGGGGTTCCCTGGAGAGAAGTGGCAGCGTCAGCGATGAATGATGGAGGAGGTGACCTGTGAATTTCCGGGAGAGAAGCGGCAGCATCGTCGAAGAGTGATGGAGGAGGTGACCCGTGGGTTCTGTGGGTTCGATTGGTTGGCTTCCATTTGTTTTGCTTTGTGTCTACATCAGCGAATTTCTTCTTGACATAATAAGGCTTCTTAAAAGCCTTAGCCTTTCGCTTTGGCCTTGGCTTGGAAAGGGCTTCCCCCTTTCGCTTTTTCGGCATGACAGGCATGGCAGAAGAGAGTGGGTTCCTGCGTCCGTAGAATTGGGGTCTATCCATGGAAGCAGATGGCACAATGCAGTATCTGGACAAGGGCAAGCTCAGATACAGATCATCGAGTGGGAGGCTATGCAATGTGTCACCTTTTATGCATGGCGACGAGGTGCACGTGTTAAAAGTGGGCGTACTCTAATGTTTATTTATAAAATATTTTACCAGGAAGTAATACATTGAGAGTTACCTCTCGTTTTCAAGTATGTCCTGGGCACAGAGTTAAGACAAATAATATATATTTAGAAATACAGTTACATAATGAGCAGGGTATACATTACAGCCGCGGCCCCTTTTATTCTCCAACATCACCACATTTTTCCGGGATTTTTTTTTGGAATGCCACGCACTTCACCGCACTTCACCATGTTCATGCCGCATTCTGACCGCATTCATACCACATTCATGTTGCATTCACACCCGCGGTTGATGTGTTTATTGATAATGGTTCGGATTTAATTGGTTGCAATTCTTCGCGTATCCGCCAGATGGCAGATATTCATGAATTGTAATGCGCATGCGCTTCAGTAATGTTTCGACGTGCAGGTGTTTCGTTTAAAAAGATACCACAGTGGTCTATTGTAAATTGGCCTTGAGACTGAAGGAAGAGGTTACAATAATGTATCAATTTAGGCTTTACATATTAAAGAAAGACAAGCACCAGTTTCTGGTCTGGTTATTGTCCTGAGAGTCCCGCCATGAGTGCACAACTGCAGCCCGTGTTCCAAAAACCCGACAGAAGTTACGCTTATTTAATATGGGCCGTGATTAATGCAACAGATGATAAGATGGCAACAGTTGTTCAAATTTATCAGTATTTTATCGAAAACTATGACTTTTACACATTTTCGCCAGATCCTCATGTGTGGAAGCGTGCAATAAGGAAAAAGTTATGTAGCGATCCATGTTTTTTTCGTATTGATCCCGATTTTATTGGAGGGTATTGGTGTGTATCGCCGGATTTTTCCCGTATCTATGATCATGCAGACGGCAAAAGGCGAAAGGTCATGTTAAAACCAAGTAAGAAACGTCAGTCGCTGGCAAGCAACGCACCAGGACCGGCTTCCAATAACGGTCCGACCATCAGTGACAACCCTTGCTGTCTGTCCATGCCCGGATAACTGCAGCCTGAGCCGGATTTTCGCATACAGTTTTGAGCAAGCTTGTATGTACCTAAGCGATTTCCAGCCTCATCAGCTGACTACAGGTGTAGTAGTCCTGCTGTCACCTGTCAACATGTGTGATCAAGAATACGGTACTGGTAGTGGTCCGGCGCCAGCTGATTGGGAAAGTCTATGGTGAGTAATGTTGCTGTATTTTATTCTGTTTATTTATTTTGAAAATATCAATATCAGTGCGATTCAAAAGTCAAGCGATTCTCTTGTAAGCAATATCATTGGCTGAGCGGCTTCGACAGTAGATTCTGCACAATTGGTGAAAAGCTAGGAGCATGCGCATTGGAACCTTCTTGAAACGCATATGCGGGTCATCATATCGACGGTAGGCGCATGCGCATGTGAACAGGAGACGCCCCCCGAGAAAATTATTGGTGGGACTGACTGGGAACATCTTTAGGGGGCTGACCATTACAGTAAAACTTTTACTTTTGTTTTTCCTCAGAAAAGGAACTTTGTCATCTCATGCGGAAAACGGCAAATGGAGGGATTTCGATGGATAATATCGCTATGTGTAACAATGCCTGCACATTGCTGAATCGGATTTAAAAAACCACGTACCGGAGTCTACAGTTTAGTGGCCGTTGTTATTGATTAGGATAGAATACCTGAAACAGTATGCTGATGTTTTCAGACCGTCTACAATATTTTTTTATACATACTGTATAATAAACCCGAGAAAATAAAAAGTATGCATTTATTCTACATGTATTCCAGTACATATGTGTATTCTATACCCCTACAGCATGTATTGTTTTAATACTCTTGTGATGTACAGTACTGACCATGCCTAAAGTATACAGTACAGTATTCCTGGACAGTACTGTACATTCTAGAAACACTGTATTTTGTTACAGTATAAAAGGAGACAATGGAACAATTTAAAGCAAATCAACATGTTCTTTTATTGGTGGAGTAAGTACAAAAACATTTATTTACAAATACTCTGCAATGTAAAAATATTTTAAGTGTACAGCAATTCAAAACCTCAACAGGTGTATGGTTTACTGCTAGTGAAAACATTTATGTAAAGAATCATTCTCTCCGTCTGCCCGTTGGTTTGTGGGTGATAACCCGAAGAAAATAGAAGGGAAATGCCAAGTCTTGGAGAAAAAGCTCGCCAAAACTTAGAGATGAATTGAGTACCTCTGTCAGAAACAATGGAAACAGGTACACCGTGTGATCTGAAAATTTCCTTGGAAAAAACATCGGCTAAAGTAGCTGAATTAGGAAGACCCTTGAGGGGTATAAAGTGTGTATGCTTAGAAAACCTATCTACTACCACTAGGATCGTATTCATCCCTTTAGAATTGGGAAGCTGCACAATAAAGTCCATGGAGATATGTTTCCAGGATTGTTCCGGAATAGGAAGAGGCATGAGGAGACCAGAAGGTTTGTGACGGGCGGATTTGCTCTGGGCACAGACTGGACAAGCCCTGGTGAACTCGAAAATGTCCTTATTCATTTTAGGCCACCAAAGGGTCCGTTTGATGAGATCTACAGTTCTCTTGTAGCCTGGATGACCAGCAGCTCTAGACAAATGTCCCCATAGAAGAATTTTGTGGTGAAAACGCAAGGCAGCGTATAATCGTCCCTCTGGCACCTTAAATCTCCTAGGAATATGAGCCTGGGCTTTATTGATTTCATCCAAGATATCAAAATTGTTGACGGCAATAATACACTTACAGTTGCGGCCCTTTTTATTCTAAAACATCACCGCATTTTTCCGGGATTTTTTTTCGAATGCTATGCACTTCACCGGTGCATGCTACATTCATGCTGCATTCATGTTGCGTTCTCAGCTGCGGGTCATGCGCGGTTGATGCGCGGTTCATGCGTTTATTGAGAATGGTTCGGATTTAATAGGTTGCAATTCTTCGCGTGTCCACCACATGGCAGATATTCATGAATTGTAATGCGCATGCGCTACAGTAATGTGTCGACTAGCAGATGTTTCGTTTAAAAAAGATACCACAGTGGGCTATTGTAAATTGGCCTTGGGACTGAAGGAAGAGGTTACAATAATGTATCAATTTAGGCTTTTCATATTAAAGAAAGACAAAGACCAGTTTCTGTTATTCTCCAGAGACCCGCCACCATGAGTGTTCAAGTGCAGCCCGTGTTCCAAAAACCCGACAGAACATACGCGTATTTAATATGGGCCGCGATTAATGCAACAGATAATAAGATGGCAACAGTTGTTCAAATTTATCAGTATTTTATCGAAAACTATGACTTTTACACATTTTCGCCAGCTCCTCATGTGTGGAAGCGTGCAATAAGGAAAAGGTTATGTAGCGATCCATGTTTTTATCGTATTGATCCCGAATTTATTAGAGGGTATTGGTGTGCATCACCGGATTTTTCCTGTATCTATGATCATGGAGACGGCAAAAGGCGAAAGGTCGTGTTAAAACCAACTAAGAAATGACAGTCGCTGGCAAGCAATGCGCCAGCACCAGCACCAGCTTCCAATAACGGTCCCACCGTCAGTGACAACCCTTGCTGTCTGTCCACGCACGGACACCTGCAGCCTGAGCCGGATTTCGTGTGCAGTTTCGAGCAAGCTTGCATGTACCTAAGCGATTTCCAGCCTCATCAGCTGACTACAGGTGTAGTAGTCCCACTGCCAACTGTCAACATGTATGATGAAGAATACTGGACTGGCAGTGGCCCGGCGCCAGCACCAGCTGAATGGGAAATTCTATTTTGAGTAATGTTGCCGTATTTTATTCTGTTTTTTTTATTTTGAAAATATCAATATCAGTGCGATTCAAAAGTCAAGCGATTCTCCTGTAAGCAATATCATTGGCTGAGCGGCTTCTACAGTACTGCAGATACTGAACAATTGGTGGAAAGCTAGGCGCATGTGCATTGGAACCTTCTTGAAACGCATATGCGTGTCATCACATCGACGGTAGGCGCATGCGCATGTGAACAGGAGACGCCCCCGGAGAAAATTATTGGTGGGACTGACTGGGAACTTCTTTAGGGGACTGACCATTACAGTAAACTTTTATTTTTGTTTTTCCTCAGAAAAGAAAACGGCAAATAGAGGGATTTCGATGGATAATATCGCTTTGTGTAACAATGCCTGCACATTGCTGAATCGGAGTTTAAAAACCACGTACCGGAGTCTACAGTTTAGTGGCCGTTGTTATTGATTAGGATAGAATACCTGAAACAGTATGCTGATGTTTTCAGACACTATACAATACTTTTTTATATATGTACTGTATAATTAAACAGAAAAAATAAAAAGTATGCATTTATTCTACATGTATTCCAGTACATACAGTATGTGTCTTCTATACCAGTACATACAGTACAGTACAGTTTGTGTCTTGTATTTTTTTTAATATTCTTGTGATGTACAGTTCTGAGCATGCCTACAGTATACAGTATAGCAGCGGTGCACAAACTGTGGGGCGCGACCCCCAGGGGGGGCGCGACACTGCCGACGGGGGGCGCGGGGTTTACAGAGGCCCCGCGCGCTTCCCGAAGGCACTTAAATGAAGTGCCGGGGGAGCTGCAGGGCCTCTGTAAACCTAACTTACCGTGGCTCCGGCGGCTTCCTCCCTGCGGCGCCATGGCAACGCGGCGTCAAAATGATGCTGCGAGGTCATGGGACGTCACGTTGCTATGGCAACGTGACGTCATTACGCCGGAGCGCGGGTAAGTTGGGGTTGGGGGGGGCGCGGGAGCGAGGGGACAGCCGTCAGGGGGGCGCAGGGAAAAAAGTTTGCGCCCCCCTGCAGTATAGTATGCCTGGACAGTACATTCTAGAAACACTGTATTTTGTTACAGTATCAAAGGAGACAATGCAACAATTTAAAGCAAATCAACATGTTCTTTTATTGGTGGAGTAAGTACAAAAACATTTATTTACAAATACTGTACAATGTAAAAACATTTTAAGTGCACAGCAATTCAAAACATCAACAGGTGTATGGTTTACTGCTAGTGAAAACATTTATGTAGAGAAAGTCAAAACATTTACAGTCAATCAGTATGGTTTACAGTCACATGTTGTTATTAAAAAAAAAAAAGCTGTGTGTGCTGTGCACGCGCATAGTAAGTGAAACTTCTTTGACTTTTGTCACAGAAATTGTATTTGTGTTTGTGATGTTTTAATTAAAAATCAAAATACAATTTCATTGACAAAACGCAAATAAATTTGACTTATAACGCGCGTGCTCGGTACACATCCCCTCTATTAGCAATTTGCACTAAGTGTGAATTCCTTGTGTGTGCGTGCGACTGTGAGTGTGCGTGTGACTGAGAGTGTGCGTGTGACTGAGAGTTTGCGTGTGACTGAGAGTGTCCGTGTGACTGAGAGTGTGCGTGTGACTGTGCGTGCGACTGACTGAGTGTGCATGTGAGTGTGCATGTGACTGTGAGTGTGCATGTGACTGTGAGTGTGCATGTGACTGTGAGTGTGCGTGTGACTGAGAGTGTGCGTGTGACTGTGTGTGCGACTGACTGCGTGCGACTGACTGAGTGTGCATGTGAGTGTGCATGTGAGTGTGCGTGTGACTGTGCGTGTGACTGTGAGTGTGCATGTGACTGTGCATGTGCGTGTGAGTGTGCATGTGACTGTGAGTGTGCATGTGACTGTGAGTGTGCATGTGACTGACTATGCGTGACTGTGACTGTACGTGTGACTGTGTGCGCGTGACTGAGTGTGCGCGTGACTGAGTGTGCGTGTGTGTTACAGTGTGACACAGGGGGTGTGGGTGGGTGGTCTGCGCTCCGTGTCCTTTTATTCAAAATGTAATGGGCGCGTGGGTGTAACGGCGCCGCTGCCAGACGCTTCTGCGCATGCATGGCGTCCGACAGGGTCGCCATGACTACTGCGCATGCGCGGCGCGGGCTGCGCAGAGGTTGGCGGCAGCTGAACAGCTCCCCTTCCTGCTTGTACGCGAGTGAGCCCAGCGGGGGGAGCTCTGTCTGAGTCTCCCGCCCGGGGGCAGAGGAGTGTCCAGCCCCGCGCCAGAGGAGTCTCCCGCCCGGCGCCAGAGGAGTCTCCCGCCCCGCACCAGAGGAGCAAATGCGATCCCCACCAGATTGTCCTTCCAGGGGCCGATGCCTTGTATGGCGCAAAATGCCATTAATGGAGTCTCGAACGCTTTTCATTAAAGGATCTGTAATTGAAAAATAGCGTCGCAATTCCTCCACAATAGTCTCTCTTAAATTTTCAGGAAGCGCCCTTTTTACGCGATTTCCTTCATAGTTCACTTTGTAGACCCACCCGCAGTACACCAAGTAGGACACATGGTGCTTAAAAATTAACATGGCATCCTTGTGGGGTAAACCAGCACTCATCACCCTATACTTCTCCCTGAGTGCCGGTTGCAGCTCACGCAGGATGATGTCGGGCACGTATCGATGCAAGCGTATGTAGGTTGGGTTCTGGAAGCGGGTGTTCTTCTGGGAGCGGGTGTGCTTGTGGCGGCGGGCGATGGTAGGTTGTCTGGGAGGAAGCTTTCCTCCTGTCTTGGTCGCCATGTTGTCTCCTGGCGTGGTCTTGACAGGGTTGTCATGTTATCCTCCTCGTGAACGGCATGCATGTAAACAAATTCTTCTGGTGGAGGGGGTGCGCTTAGTGTTGGAGGGTGGTCGAAGGTCCCATTCACCACATCCATGCCACCCTCCTGCTCCGGTGTCGGGGATACAGGGGCATGAACACAGAGCAAACTATGTATCCCCGCTATGTCAGTCTCTATCTTCTCCATCCGTTGATCCATCTTCTGCATCTGTTGATCCATATTTAGCATGGTCTCTAAAAGCAGATCTATCTTTACCAGCATAGTAGAGTTCCCGGGGATATCCAGACTTAACCCATTCAGCATGCGGTCTAACGAGCTGGTTCTTGTGCATGGCATGCTGTGGACATCTGGGTGGATGGGTGCTACGGAGGATGAGATGGGGGTTCCCTGGAGAGAAGCGGCAGCATCGTCGAAGAGGGATGGAGGAGGCGACCTATGGATTTCCGGGAGAGAAGCGGCAGCGTCGTCGAAGAGGGATGGAGAAAGTGACCTGTGGATTTCCGGGCGAGAAGCGAGATGTGGTTACAAATACAGTTTTATAAATGAACAGGGTATACATTATATACAAGACATTGCATGCACAGTTAAAGATAATTTATATTATGGGCATATGAAACAGTTATAGACCAGATTCAAATGTGTGACAGCCTTAGATTTGAAAGAGCTTAGACTGGTGGTGGATGTAAGAGTCTCTGGTAGGTTGTTCCAGTTTTGGGGTGCACGGTAAGAGGAGGAGCGGCCAGATACTTTGTTGAGCCTTGGGACCATGAACAGTCTTTTGGAGTCGGATCTCAGGTGATAGGTGCTGCATGTGGTAGGGGTGAGGAGCTGGTTCAGGTAGCTGGGTAGCTTGCCCATAAAGAATTTGAAGGCAAGACAGGAAAGGTGAACTTTGCGCCTAGACTCGAGTGATGACCAATGTAATTCTTTGAGCATTTCGCAGTGATGTGTGTTATAGTTGCATTGGAGAAAAAAACGACAAATTGAGTTGTAGAGGGTGTCAAATTTGCTAAGGTGGGTTTGAGGTGCTGAGCCATATACTATGTCTCCATAGTCAATTATTGGCATTAGCATCTGCTGTGCAATACGCTTTCTGACCAGGAGACTTAGGGAGGTTTTGTTCCTGTAAAGTACCCCTAGTTTGGCATAGGTCTTGGTTGTCAGGGTATCAATGTGCATCCCAAATGTTAAGTGGGAGTCAAACCATATGCCCAGTGTCATGGGAGAGGGGGTTTGGCCCGGTATTAAAGGGGTTACACGCCATTTGGCCACCCCTTGCTCTCACGTGGGAAGCAAGGGGTTAACTGGACTGCGGTTTAGTTAAGTGTTTTTTATCCTGCTTCAACACCCAAATGTGTATTCCCCTGTAAATATGTATTGTTCCCATTCCAGTGTCTGAACCAACACATACACTGGGATCTATGCGGGAGGGAAAGGGTTAATGTTAATTCTGTATTTATGGCCCTTTGTCCCTTTTCCCGCCTTGCAGTCTCTATTTTGCAGCTTCTCCATAGGCCGCCATTGAAGCCCCATGCATGTCAATGGGAATTTCAGTGGTTTGGGCCTGATATCAGAGAAGACCTGCAGGTCGCGCCAGACCGGAGGGTCCTACCATTGACTCCAATGGCGGCGCCGGCCCATGCATTTCCTATGGCGGCGCGTCCCTATTGATTCCAATGACAGCGGACACCCCATTGAATCCAATGGCGGCGCCAGGCCCATGCATTCCCTATGGCGGCGCCGGCCATTGATTCCAATGGGGGGAAAGCCGCGTGTTTAAACGGCTAAGTGAAAAGAAGGTAAAACTGTAGCCCCGGAACTCCAGTTCTGCGGAAACTAGAGAGGCATTTAAACCCATTTTCTGTAACTCCGGTTCGGTGGGTCCTAGCGAGCTGACACTTGGCCACAATGGAGAGTACCCTGCGGCATTAGGGTCGGGCAAGTTCTGGCCCGCTCGACCCAACCGAACGGATTATTTTAATATAACCATGATTGTCATAAATATTGTATTTTGTATCTGGCATAAAAGCCCAGGAAAAGAGATGGGCTCTGTAATATGCTAAATGGTCAGGGTGCGACAAGTGGTCTACAATGGGCCCTTAGTCAAAGGCTCTCCCCCACCCTGCATGTGAATGCCAGGGCGGAGGAGAACAATCCCTGAGTACTTATGCAAAGTATTGTGTGTCACCCCTTTAACAAAGGCTATGATGGGCCAGTGATCAGCCTAGTAGACCCAAAGACGCCTTTGATTTAGGGTGTTGAAATCCCATGTTAAGGTATAGGACTCAAACCCTATATAAATGAGGGTTAGCCCTATGTCCAGTGTTATTCGTTGTGACTTCGTTTTGTATCCTGAATGAATTGCCAGTCCGGTTCCTGACTGTTTCATTTCCCAAACCCTAAATAAGTGTTCATATCTTGTGCGTTAATTGTATAATTCTGTGTGTTCTCCTTCTTTAAGGAATAAACTTTCTTTATTATATCTTAGTCGTATTCAGTTCAACCCAGTGAAGTCATTTTTGTGTGTATATTATGACCCTGTCCGATGCTACCGTCACACCCAGGTATTTAAAACTAGTAACAGGGGTTAGGGTGGTGTTAGTGTTGGTTCTAATCTGGAGCTCAGTCGCTGGAAGCTTTAATAATTTAGTCTTGGTCCCAAACACCATTGTTACAGTCTTGTCAGTGTTTAAAAACAGTTTGTTTTGGGAAATCCAGTTTTCGAGTCTGAAAAAGTCAGACTGAATTATGTGTTGAAGGTCAGAGAGGCTATGGCTGTGTGCATATAGGATTGTGTCATCTGCATACATGTGTATTGAGGCTTCCTTACAAGCTGTGGGAAGATCATTGATGAACACTGAGAAGTGTAGGGGCCCCAGAACAGAGCCTTGCGGGACGCCACAGGTGATAGCCAGGGGGTTAGAGTTAGAGCCAGAGATGGACACATGTTGGGATCTACCTGATAGGTAGGACTGAAACCAGTTTAAAACATGCTTCCCTATTCCAGAGCTTTGGAGTCTATGAGGAGGATAGCATGATCAACAGTATCAAAAGCCTTTGCAAAATCTAGGAATACTTCACCAGTGAGTTGACCCCATTCCATTCCACACTGGATTTCATTGCAAACTTTTAGCAGGGTAGTTACTGTAGAGTGTTTGGGGTGAAAGCCATATTGGAATTGGCTAGGGAAATTTGTCTTGTTATAGTAATCACTTAATTGGGAGTGGACACATTTTTCCATGACTTTGGATAGGATTGGGAGAAGGGAGATTGGCCCGTAGTTTGAGACAGTGTTTTTGTCCCCACTTTTGAAGTTTGGGACAACTCTGTCAGCTTTCCAGGTCTTAGGGATATGGCCTGCAGACAGGATAGAGTTGACTATGGAAGCAATTGGTTTGGCAATTGCTGGGGCACCAAGTCTTAGGAACCTAGATTGTAGTTAGTCAGGTCCACATTGGCAGCTTAGTTTTAATTTGAAAAGCGCTTGTGTAATCCCCTCTTCGGATACTGGGCCAAATGGAAAATTGTGGGCAGTGTTGGGAGGATGAGATTCCTCAGGATGAGATTCAGGTTTGTGGTTTGGGTTTCGTTTAGCTAACAAGTTAGTAGCACACCCAACAAAGTAATCATTGAATGCATTTGCAATGTCGGTGGGGTTTGTCAGAGTAATATCGCCCTTAGTGATATTACTTGGGTGTTGATGGTTAGAAGGCTGGAATATGTTGTTAAGGTGAGGTAAGGTGCTCAGAAGTGTCCTGTACACAGGCAGGAGGGGGATACAATCTGGATATTGACTATTATAATGCATACATTTGAGTGTCAGCAAATTGGGGCACCAGATACCCTGAAGGTAGGGGTAGGTAGTCCAGAGACAGCTCCCCGAGATACAGGCCCCTTTAGGGGGTGCCGGTATCCCTCTGCGTTTAAAGGGCCGATCACGTGACCGCGACCTGTAAACCAAGCAGAGCAGAGGGATACCGGCACCCCCTAAAGGGGCCTGTATCTCGGGGAGCAGGGGGTCCCCAGACCTAAAACCAGTGCGGTTCAGCTCCGGAGACCCTCTGCACATCTACACTATAAATAAAACACATACAGTATATACAGTAAATAAACACTCGTTCTTTACCTTAGCGGCTATGCGCTATGGTAAAGAAGCAGCATTTCTGTATTTTTAATAATATTGTACAGTGAGCAGGGGGTTCCCTGAGCCAGAAATCTAAACTCAGGGGACCCCCTGCTCCTGCTCAATATTATTAAAAATACAGAAATGATGCTTCATTAACATAGCGGATAGCCGCTAAGGCAATGAAGGGGTTAACCCACCGTGCCCGCTTTATTGTGGGTGGCGGGGATGGGTGAGGGGGGTATTTGGCCCTTGGTGTGAGTTTAGGACTTGCGGGGGGGTGGTTGCGGGTGCACTTAACCCCTTCACGACCGTAGCAGTTAATACCGTTACGGTCATGAAGGGGTTAAACCCTCCCGCTACCCACCCGCAAGCCCTAAACAAACCACTGTTGGGGCTAATACCCCCTTCACCCACCCCCGCTACCCACAATAAAAAAAACTCACACACACAGCAGCCGCCAAAAAATAAATAAATAAATCTATATAAATAAATAAATAAATGACAATAAATACATTTTAAATACATTTTTATTGATAGTGTAGATGTGCAGGGGGTCTCGGGAGCTGAACCGCACTGGTTTCAGGTCGGTGGACCCCCTGCTCCCCGAGATACAGGCCCCTTTAGGGGGTGCCGGTATCCCTCTGCGTTTAAAGGGCCGATCACGTGACCGCGACCTGTAAACCAAGCAGAGAAGAGGGATACCGGCACCCCCTAAAGGGGCCTGTATCTCGGGGAGCAGGGGGTCCCCAGACCTAAGTAGAAAAATGATGCAGCGCACCGCGATCCAAAAGAAGAACAGGTCTGGCCAAAAATGGGAGATCTTTATTGAGGTATCATAAAATCAAGGGATGCAACCCTTCTACGCGTTTCGTGCATAGCACTTTATCAAGAAGGGCTTCTACACTGTATACAGAGCGTTTAAGTAACAATGGCTGCCAAATCTCGCGATATTAGTGACGTCACGATTGCGTCACGTCCAATAGAATCTGACTTAACCCGCGCATGCGCATCGCGGCTCTGAACGGGGGAATAACCAGTACTCACCCAATCTCCCCACCACTGCTGGGGAACGCCTCTAGGGGAGTGCCACACAGGGAGGAGCGATGCATGGGAGACTGTATCCGCCCCCATCCTGGCTCTACGTGCCTGCTAATGGGTAAAAACAGCACAAAAATCTAATAGTGGTATCTCAGCTATAAATGGCTCAGAAAATTGTAAGCGTCATGCCATTATTTCACATATTGTGCCCACATGTAGTGGGAGACCAGACATCCCCACTTCAACCAGCTTATCATCCTAGATGAACACTGGAGAAAGCTGAAATATGAAGCAAAGTGTCTGTCCCCCAGTCCTGCGGGTCACATATGAATAAAAATAAAAATATTTTCAAGCAAAATTATTAACAAGAATCATAAACAAGAGACATATAAATCATTGAATGTTGTTCTATGTTCCTAGATTTATATGAGTGAAATAATGCTGTAAAATCTAGTGAATCAAAAATAAGTTGTTTGCAATGAAAATGTATATAGCGATACTGGGCAGCCATTTAACAAAAATCAAAACATACAATTTTATTAATTAAAAAATATATATATATACATGACAAACAAAAATAAAAACGATGAATTCGTGTAAAAACAAATGAGCATCCTTGTGATGACAGTGAGATTATAAATAATGTAAACAGTTATTTTATAAGTTTCATCTTGTGGGGTACCCAAGGAAAATTTATTACTCATATAACTTATGGCAAGACAATATTTGTGGATGATGCGAATTAATCAGTGGCCTTAGTAACCAGAGACTCGTAACTAGATATATGGCAACGATTTCGTATTATTGCATATTTAATTAACATTATGCCGTATATATATACAGTTCATTTATAGAAATAAGGAGTTATGTTGTAGCTAACTATGCTATCCATTAACCTGGGAGATTAAGTCAAAGAGAACTAACTGGTTTTTAGTAGCACAGGGAAGTTTTTCAGGGAGAGCCATAATGTTATCTAAAAGATTGTGATATTGCAGTTATCTCAAGAAGTGGTTGATGGTCCACTCTACGTTTATCCCTTCGGGAAATCTTGTTCTCAGTGTAAATATCCAAAAGGACTCTCTACAGTTTAAAGTATTCACAATATCTCCCCCTCTCTCCTTTTTTGTAATTTTCTCAATACCCACAAACGAGAAATTTCTGATGCCTCCCTTATCACATTCTGTAAAGTGCTTTGATACAGGGTGTTCTAGGTCTTTCTTCCGTATCAATCTGCAGTGCTCCTGCATCCTTATCTTCAAGGCCCTTGTGGTCCGACCCACATATCCTTTCCCACAGCCACAACTGATCAGATAAACCACCATGTTTGTGTTACAGTTGATAAAACTATTGATATTGTACTGCTTGTGTGGACTGTGGGAAAAGACATGTCTGGATGGTCTCATAAATTCGCACATGTTGCATTGATTGCACCTAAAGGACCCCTTGGTCAGAAAACGATCAGGATTACCCACAGGAGTGGAAATGACACTTGGTGAAATAAATGCAGCCAATGTTTTGGCACGTCTATAAACACACCTTGGAACTTGCTTAGTGTATNTCACATAAAATAGGATCCATTTGTAATAAGGTTCCAATGTTTGTATGATGTCCTTTATTTGACTACGGATTTTTTGTTATATTGCGATATAAATATTGGACACTTTTTCTCACCATCCCATGAGAATCCTTATTCATTTTCCTAGTATCCCTCATCCTGGAGTTTTGGGAGGTAATAGTGTTTTCTTTCCCAATCTCCACTACTTCTGTAGGGTTAATGGAGGGTCTCCCTGTCATAACTCTTTCAACAAATCTATTTGTCAGCGCTCAGACTGAGTAAGGAAATCACTCATTGTAGAGCAATTCCTCTCAGCCTGAGGTACTGACCCTTGGTATACCCCTGATAACAGACCTGGGTGTGACAGCTGTCCGCCCTCAAAATGAGTTCCTTGAATAATTTTTTTATAAACATCTGTTTGTATATTTTTTTCTAGATCATTAGAACAGAATGTCCATGTAGCTAGGATGTTGCATGATAATTCATAGTAAGTGAATGTCTAACCGTGTTGTTATTTACATACTCAAAAATGCTAATAGACTATCTGTGCTCCCGTGCCAAATAAAAATGAGGGTCATCTATGAACGTTTGATAAAAAAAATAATTGTGCTAAAATGTTTCGTGCTATTACAGATGAAATTGTTTTCCCACCACCCCATGAAAAGATGGCATAGGGAGGGGGCGAAACTCGTCCCCATTGCCGTGTACCCCGTAGGTTGCAGTAAAACTTGTGCTCAAAAGAAAATAATTGTGTGTAAGAGGAAAGTAAGCTTCCATAATAAATGTGGATCATTGGTAATGAGCTACCGGACATTCTATGAAGTGACGGACAGCCGTCATGCCCAGGTCATGGCGTTATGATTGAGTACAGGGAGACCACATCCATAGTTACCCACAAGAATTCCTGGTTCCAATTCAACTTGACCCTTCATCTTAGTCAGCAAATCGCCTGAGTCCAAGATGAAGGGATGCAGTTGGCTCACAAAAGGCTGCAGATAAGCGTTGACATACTCTTGACAAACACCACTCCCAAAGAATCCAATGCTCGGAGACTATCGGCCGTACCAGGGATGGGGCGACCACGTCTTATGATCTTTGGGAGATGGTGGTAGATGGGTAAATAACTGGTTTCAAATTTATATAAAATCCAGATCATCTTTATTTAGAAACATAAGTAGTCGTCCCGTAAAAACCAGTGCGGTTTTCAGCTCCGGAGCACCCTCTGTCCACATCACAATATAAATAAAAGTGTATTTATAATGTATTTAGTATATTCATTTATTTATTTATTTATTTAGGATTTTATAATAGTGTGCTGCTGCTGATGAGTGTCGTGTGAATTCTTTTTATTTTGGGTAGTGGGGTGGGGTGTGGTGGGGGCTAATACCCCATTCACCCCATCCCCGCTACCACAATTAAAAAAATTCACGCACAGCAGCCCCACAATTTAATAAATAAATCTAAATAAATAAATAAAGCACATGAATGAGAAATAAATATATACTGTACTGTAGTACCAACCAGAAAACACAATTTAAAAACCAACGCTAACCTTAACAATACCAAGGATTACAATCTACAGTGTATCTAATTGTAAAAATATTATACATTATACACCACATGAGACGCCTTGCAATAAACAAACAAACAAGCCCCCTCCCCTATTCTCTTTGAAAACCTCCCTACCTCAATGAATCTATGTAAAACCCCTCCCTATTCTCTTTTGAACCTCCCCTACAGTACCTTCACTGTATCTAATTTAAAACCCCCTCCCCTATTCTCTTGAAACCTCCCTACCTTCACTGTAATTACAGTACTGTAAAACCCCCTCCCCTATTCTCTTTGAAACCTCCCTACCTTCACTGCATACTATGTAAAAAAAAACACTTCCTCGTGTGTGTTAAATCTCCCTGGACCTGTTGTTCTGAGTGCCCGCTTTAGTGTGTGTAGCGGGGGGTGAGGTGAACGGGGTTTATAAATGTGGGATTTAAATAAAATAAAAGAATTATTATTCTTAGGGGCCCCTAGAAATAAGAAGTTTCCCCCGCCAATGTTACGCTCACTGCTCTTTTTTTACAGGTTGCTGGTCTTGCTGCTTGGCAGTCTGCAAGCAAAAGCAGTTTGTAGTTACTGAGTGTGAGATAAATTTTTATACAGTGTTGATCAAAGAGAGTTGATCAGAAGGATTTCCCCTTACTGTATATACAGCACTCTATTGTCATTCACAGTACAGTATACCGTGTAAGGGTAGAACAAAGGTATTGCAGTTTTTGTATACTACACAAATCTGTCAGGTTGACAGAATCACTGAGGATATCGGAAAATAATACAATTTTATTAATTTCTACAGTAATACAGTTGATAGCTTAAAAAACCACATATACTGTACATTGTTACAAATCCCTTTGTGTGGCTGTTGTTAAGTATTATGTAATGTAAATTAATAAAATTGTTTTATTATTTTTCCGATATCCGCAGTATGCAATTCTGGTCAACCTGGACGGATTTGTTAAAGATACTGCAAGACAACGTTTGTATGTCTATGCTTTTACTACTACTGTATGAATGACAATTAGGTGATGGATTAACTTTTGATAAGGGGATCCTTATGATCCACTCTCTTTTAGAATACAAGAAAAACCCTGATTAATATCATATTTATTACCCCATTTTCACCGTCGACTTCCATCTCTTATGCAACCCATTTAAACAATGGGTGGATTGCCGGTTCAGAGTATTCACAGTTACTTTATTGTGAGCGATAAAAGTAACCATGTTCTTTATTGCTGAAGTCGGCCACAAAAAAAACTTTTTATAACAAATACAGTACAATACATGGTTGAACAATGAAACAATTCATTAGTTAACAGCAATTTAAACACAAAAACAACAACAATGAATACTTTACTGTCAGTCATGTTATTGATTATTTATTTCATAAATACAGTATACAGCTCGGTGTACTGTAATATGCGTAGTATAACAGTATAATCTGTAATGATTTGGCTTGAGCTTTTCTTTGGGGGTTTTTCAGGTTTATGCAAAATTATTTAAGGGGGACTGCCTTTGGGAAATTACCATACGGAACAGTCTACGTAAGCCCTAAGATCTATTTCAAGCCACCCCCACCCCCTCCACTTAGCAGGTTTTTAATTTTCCACTCACCTGGATACCAAACGCTGTTTCAATCGGTCTGGCTCAATGACCAATCCAAGCAGCATGGCTCTTGTTAACTCTGCCCTGGTTGGCTACCACTTGGCGAATAACAAGACAGGCAGTTCCCCGACGGGCCAGCAGCGTTGATACCCACATCCCTACCCTTAGAGGGAGGCCATGCCTTGCTTTGACGAAAAAATTCCCGCTCTCGAATTGGGAAATGTAAATCTGATGTGCCATTCCATTTGCTTACAGTAAGAACTGTTTGTTCAAGACCAAACAAGCCAACTGCTTCTAATTACTGAAAAATATACAGATGTATTTGTAAATTACAGTGAAGTGAAAATTAAATCCGTTTTCTGTGGGTCTGAGAGGGTTGAAAGCCCAGGTCTCTCATGACAGTACAGTACATTACTCGAATACCTTTAGAATAAAAAATACAGTATATGGTAATAAATATACACAGTTATAAATATTGCACAGTACTAAAGTTAACTATAACCCATCCTGTTTTTTTTTTCCCTATCATAAACAGTATTCCTCATTGTTTGTCCTGCGGGTACAGTATGTCATTGAGAGAGGAGAGTTTGTGGTGTACATCAATTCTGCTGTTTTTTATATCTGTTACATTTTGTGACTGCACAAGCAGATTGGACGGAAACACAACGCCCCCCTCCCTCCTTTGGGCAATCCCTTTTTCCGTGGAACGACCCGTGGACAAGAAAAACAAAAAAACTGTTCAGTAGTGTACCGGACTGTATGTGGCGTAACTGTATTAGGTAGAAACTATTGTACAGTAGGTGGGCTGGTGCAGCTTTCTCTGGAAAGAAACAAAATGGAGCAGTAGTATGGCAAGTTACTGTAGTACTGTCAAAATTAGGTTCTTTACTGTACTGTATACGGAAACTACTGTATACTCTGACTATTGGAAAAAAGGAAAAATTCGTTGCCATTACTTACATGTATCATACTGTAACTTACTGTGTACAATCTACAGCCACTGTACGTACTTTCCCTGATTGGCTTGGCCCAATGCGACGCGATGGAAAATTGGGCGGCCGGCGTGGGGCAAAAAACAAGTGGCAATATGGTCTATATATTTATTGCCAGGTTTCATGTGTTGATTTCATGTTCCCAAAAACTCCATTATGGCTTATATCAACTGTCCTTCTGGAGGGGGGTTTCGCCCACTTTAGGGATGTGGTCCTTCAAGCTTGATGCCCAGGGACATTTCGATCGGATTGAAAGTCGGGCGATGATCTCGTGATTGGAAAGAAAGGACAATTAGTTAAGAGATACCAGTAACAGTAAAAACAGTGGGGAACAAAAAATTGGAAATGGTCACTGCACTTACTCGCTTGGCGTCTTCACCCATTGATGCACACTCAAGGAGATGTGAGTTGACGCGGTGGCTTGGAATCGTGTCCTCGGTAGAAGCGATGCCAATTGGGAAGTCACCCGCTGATGATCGCACTATCACGGGCACAATGTTGTCTTGGAAGAAATCTTTATTCATGATTCCTATAGCAAGAAAAAGAAAAGTCTCAATAGATACACGTACAGTGCATACGGGTAAGGCAACACTAGTCAAGTACAGTGCATAGGCGGGAATTATATTTGAGAAATTTGTACCTTCAAACGACCAAATGCATCCCGGTCCACGCATAAGAGATGGCCACCCCCACACAGGCAGCTTCACAGGGGGGGTTTTGGCCGCGGCTTCAAGTTATGCGGCCTTTTTTGTGGAACGCAAATCTTGCAAATCTCTCAGCGACACCAGTAGGACTCATCAGTGAAGATGCAATCTGGAAATGGAAAAGTCTCACCGCGTGTCGATCCATGCTGGGCCCGTCGCACTCTTTTGATTTTGTTTGCGTCCCGTATCCATGGGGTACGCTCGTAATGACAATGAATAAAAAATTTTAGCGTCATAGCGCAGTACAGTTGCAAAACAACACTTTTACTTTACAGTACTCCTGTTACTGTCCCAGTAGTACTAATCTCACACGTCATTATTTCCTCCCATTCTGCGTCTCATTCTTCTTTATGCTTCGCTCCGGATACAGTACAGATTGTGATTTCCGCAGAGTGTTTTTAACCCTTAATGCGCTCCTCTCATTCATTCTCCTCAATTTTCTGCACCAGAAGAGTAGTTCTCCCACAATGCCAAAGAAAAAGACATTCTATGTTTTATTAATATGCCGCAATATAAAATGTATACTGTGATAATGTAATGTAATGTTGTAATATACAGTAAATTAACATATACAAAAATGTATATGCGTACTATAAATCTAAATAGCACCAAAATATACAGTATACAGTACGTTGTCATATAAATATACTATATTAATTAACTATACTTTTGTTATATCATAATAAAACAATCATATATGTTACAGTATATTCCGTGGGTAATGTAAGATGAATTGCATTACCAAAAGTGTCTTACTGACTGCACAACAAATATAAATTGGACAACACCATACATATATACTGTTGTAATATAATATACTTACAGGATATAAATACGGTATCCTGTTGTATATCATAATAATACACATCATATACTGTATTATTCCGTTGTAGATGAATTGCACTATAGACAAATGTATAGCTGACACAAAACAATATAAAATGACCACACATACACTATATACGGTTGTAATATAAAATATACTTATATAACTCGGTATCTGTTGTTTATCTAATAAATACACATCAGATACTGGATATATTCCATTGTAAGATTGAACTTGCAATATACAAAAGTGTATTAGTGCACAAAACAGATAAATTACCACACAGACACGACACTGGCGACAACACTTAGTCGAGCTCGGCTATGTCCCACAATTCGGTATACCGGGTGTATTGAGGTTGCTGACGTTTTCTGCCGAGTGCATGTGAGGTATTTTTCCAGGCCAGGGATTGAAGATTTTATTCACAGCGTGGCCTGCGCAATACTGCACAGTTATATATATATTACTGGCAGTTACACAATTCATGAATTTTATGCCATCTGGTTAGACACGCGAAGCATTGCAGCCTATAAATCCTAATCATTATCATTTAAACAGACAGCCGCCCGTCGCGCAGGCATGAACCAGGTGGGAAGGCAACGACAAGGGGCTTGTAAGAGGTGCGAGCGGCGCATTCCAGGTATCTGCAGGTACATACTGGGTATTTGCTCGAATAAAGGTGTGTCGGTGCAGTATATACTGTTGTAATATAATAACTATATAAATACGGTATACTTGTGTTTATATCATAAAATACAACATGTATATACTGTATATTCCGTTTTGTTGTAAGATGAATGCAATATAACAAAGTTGTTATACTGTGCCAAAAAAATATAAATTGACCACCCATACATATATACTGTTTGTCTGTAATATAAATTATACTATATAAATACGGTTGTACTTGTATGATCGTACACTACAGTTTTCATATGTTTTTGGCCAAGTTTATTAAAATTACTTAAGCATTTGTTACCTTGTGGCCTTTTTTGCGGTTTATGTTTTTTCCGTTGCATGATAGCACACGGTGTTGATGGCAAACGAAGGCCAGAAAGCGTTAACCAGCGTGGATATCTGCAATTAGTTCCGCTCGGTACATCTCCTCATTCTTATGCTGAGATCAGTTGAAATCTTTTAACAGGCATTGCGGCGAGCGTTAGAAGAAATAAAAAACACAGAATGTGTATTCGATGTTTATCGAGTGTAGTCAATGTGCAGTGAATCCACAACTGGATGGTTTGTAGTTATTATGTAAAGACTCACATTACAGACCACCCACTTTAACACCTGTACCTGGCCGCCATGCATAAAAGGTTTGTACACGTTGCATAGCCCACCACAACTTGTGTCTTATTGAGCCATGGTCCAGCTATCTGCATTGTGTGCCTCCCGCTTACATGGAGCAGCCCCGGTTACTATGGACGCATGAACATCTCACCCACCCGTGGTGACGTCATCGACCCGGAAGTGCTTCTGCAACAGAGTGGGTATCGTGAGAGGACACGGCGGAGGTGTGGAGGCTATGTGCTATGGCCAAAGAACTGGCAAGTGGTAGCAGCAGTGTGGACTGTGCTCTTGGGGAAAAAAAGAACTTAATTAGAGCGATCTACTTACCTTACTTACAATAGGATTCCTGCATCGAGACACCAGCGCCATAACCCTTGTGAGGATACTCCTTCCGGTTTCCTGAGGCGTGGGTTACATTATCCCTACCTGCATTTATATCTATATTGATGTACGCAATTACTACCCTAATAATGGTTACCTTTATTATTGTTTTTATGCACTATGAGCGTTGTGCGCTGTGTATTTTTTGTTTATCTGTAGTCTAGGGGCGTTCTGAGCACCCCCTCCATCGCAGCTGTCGACGATTTCCGCTCAAGGTTATTGTTCTTAAACTTATTATCACGTCACTTAAATTAGTTAGCTGGCACTTTATTTTTTTTCACTTATCTCGCTTCTTGTTTGGGCTGCTGCACTGAAATTCCTACGTTACACTTTGTAGTGTGGTTATATCTTCCCGGAACCATGGTTGGAGCCTGTTAGAGTGCCGGAAAAAAAAAACGGATGCGCAATTTGATTCACTGTTCTGAAGGAAACATATGTAGTTCCAGACAAGGGAAATGTTAGGGATCTTATTGAACAAAATTTTAAAGTACTGGAGCAATTACTCCTTACCGAAGGGAAAAAATCCACCTTGAAAAAAGAATAGACAAAAAATATGTGGACTGTGATAGAGTCCCTAGGGGCCTGCGTTTTCGCAAAAACTCACCCACCTTCCGGTAAGGAGGAATGACCATTTTATAAAAGAGTGGAATAGATTTTTCCGGGATGATGCTCTATATCACTAATGAAGCTCATATTATGGAAAGAACTAAAACACTAAAATTATGGATAAGGATGATTTCAGGAGTTATTAAGTGTTGGATGCCCGTAGTTATTGGTATATGATCAGCGACTCAGAGCTTAAAACACGACCTCCGCAGGAAACTTGAAATGCGGAGGAAGATAACTTGCACAACAGGAAAACATGTGTAAAAGTTTTTTAGAGACAAGGCCGATTACGATAACAATGACAAAGGAATTGGGCAAAGATACCGATAGACGTAGGTCTGCTAAAATCATAAACCAATAAAGAAGGGGGCCCAGAGATCCTCCCAATACTTAAAGCGACAAAAACGAGCGCAAAGACAATTTACACCCTTCCCCTAATCAAAAGGGTGGGGGTGGTAATTGATATGAAAGAGGCAGGGATACCCAAGTATTGGAATAAGAAGAAGGGGCTTCACCCCTAATAATGGTTACCCGCCCCCATCCCAGACAGGAGGGGACAGTTAGAACCCCCAAAATATAAGGGAAAAAATTACATTCCAAATTTTAGATATGGGCAACAAAAGAGAATATAGTAATTATGATTCGGAATTTTAATCAGAGAGATTTTAACCAAGAGTTTTTTTACCACGTGTTAGGGAGAGATCACCGGCCCAACCCCTCTACCTCAGGTTTTTTAGGACTCAGTCAAAAATCCACGACATATAGATCCACTGAGGAAGGGAGAGGGTAGGGGGCAATACAAAAAAACCAGAGATCAAAGAAAGGAGGAAAAGGGTCCTGGTCAGGAGGAGGAACAGGAGGGGGGACCAGATCTCAAGAAAAGAGATGCGAGGAGCATTAAAAACTAACAACCCCTAAAGAATCTTTAATCTGTCTACCGTCATTCTGACGGCGATCAGAAAAAGGTTTAGACAGAAGGCCTTATTTCTCCCGGTCTTGTGGTCCTAATGCTTCCAACTTTAACGGACCTTCCGAAGTTGTTAGGAATCTCACTATGAAAGCGGGAATTTTATTAAATCGGACATAGAAAATACTCCAGCAATAAGAACTTACTGATATTGATATGCTATGAACAATTCAGCTGGGAGATGGACGATGAATTAACCTGCACACACACTCACTTTAGAGGGAAGAGTCAAACTTTTACCCTGCACACTCTAAAGGGCACACATAGAGACATTTTTAACATGGTCAACAACGATTTTTATCTTTGAACAATAATTTTTAAAAATGTGATATTAGACAGAATTAAATAAAAAGGAAGCATGGCTTTAAAACTCTAACGGAAAATACGAACCTTCTTATCAGGCAAGTGATAAGGGGGGGGGGTGTCGGTGTTACAAGAAGGAAGGACTATGAGGGAAGCCCTCAGGACTCCTAAAACGACACTCCTCCTATAAAGATTGACAAGGGACCCCACTGAGGAATTCTTGGTTTATAAAAATCTTCTTGATGAAGCCCCGCACGTAATAATGTAAATTGAAATAAACGTTTGAATATGATATTTTTACTGCATATGTGTGGCCTGAATATGTGTTGTATCATTTTTTATCATCTTCCAAAACACACACAAAAGTATGATAAAGCCGCTCGTGGGTTTCCGACCGATATTTCGGGAATATGAGAGCTCTTATCATGTCTATATCCTATCCCAATATGTTGAATATTTCTCCAACCATTTGTAGTACAAACTCCCGTCCTACTTCTGAAGGAGATTCAACAATGCAGTGTTGAAGTCTGTTGGAAGGGGTCGTGTGGCTGGAAAGACTCTTTTATAGGTGGCTCGCTTGTGATGTGGCAGGCCTTGGACATCTGCAACATCCCACACGAGGATGGGTTCTGATGCTGTTCAATGTCTTTTTAGTGAACGATTGGCCACGTGCATCCCCATATAGCCCCAAAAAAATAATTTTTTTTTTTTTTTTATTATAGATTTGTTCATATTCAGGTACATCTTGTGATAACATAATTATTTTATGTTTCTTTATGAATTTTCATACAGGTTTGCTGGATACTGCATTATGGGCAACAGGATGTGGCCCATTATGTTTCGTCAAACCTGTATATGGATTTTCAGGGAATATGATGGAAGGAGAGATGAATGTTATTTACAACATAAATCCCGTTCTAAGCAAATATTATATTATGGCGCGTTTCATAGATGACTGGCTTGTGCTGGCAGTATTATGGGACGTTGGACCAGTGGTCTATCGCCAATTTTTTTGCTCAGGTTTAGTATTTAATATAACAATAATAAAAAACCTCACTTTCACACATGTAGAGACATTGTAGAACAATACACTCATGGGGATTGGCAATGACGATGGCGTCAGCAGAAGTAAGGTGGCTTAACAATAAACGTTATTTCAAGGAGTTGATGGCCAACTAACCTCCTTGTGTTGCCACAAGTAACACAAAAAAACGTGGTATATAATAAATATTCCCAGTTGGCCAAGATTAGAGTGTGACAAGAAAAAAGTTGTTTATTGTACGGGAAAGTAGATTCTTGAGGAAACATGATGTTTAGAAACTGACCTCAAGGTTTTTAGTAGTGGGGTTATCGTCTAGAGAAAATAAATACAGATCTGGAGAAAATAAGAAAAACTTGTGATTAGAAAAAAATAGTGCTAATTACAAATTCCAAAAAAAGCAAAACCCCCGGAGGGAATGAGGGGGGGTAATGCAACGTCTCTTTTATCACTAATTTTTTTAACACCAATGACGGGCAATAAATTGATGAAAAGGATAAATTGATTAAGAATTTAGACTTGGTCTATATTATCAAATGATTTGTATTGCTGGGTTGTTTCTCACTTGCAAATTTCCCAAAATTCTATCTATTATGCAAGAGCAAAAAAAATTAAAAATACACTTTCCTCAAGTGGTACATAAACAAATTAAATGTCTAGTTGGGACGATTAAAAGTGGTTTTAAGTACTAAACCAATTGGAATTTCAAGTGTGGGAAGTGCTCATGTTGTGCGCAAATATTTGCACCCAGCGAGAAAAGCCTTTTTAAATGTAGCGACAATGGAGAAGTAAACACATGGTATTAATGAGTTTTATTTAGATGAACACTGACATAATGTCTGTGTCGTGTTTTATTTGGATGTGTACCAGGTGGCCGTTTTATATGTGGTGTATCGCACTAATACGCCATTGAAAGTTGCGCATTACAAGAATCATTCCTTTGCGCAACATTAATAATATGGTTTTATGAAGCATAGTCTTTCCAAGCAATTATGCCAATCCCATAATTGTGAGTTACCCTCCGTCTCTGTTATTAAAGGTATTTAACACGTACCCAAAAACAGGATGATGGGTGGTGTATCAGAGTAATAAGAGAACTTTCCAGGCAGGATAAAAATCCTTTTGGATATACACAAGCACTAAATACTCTGTATCCAGGGGGTTTAATACGAAAGAGATAAGATATTTGGTCCCTGTATTAATTAAGTTTATACATTAGTTTTTCTTTGTTCCCATACGATTTTATTTGTCTATATATAGTTTTTTGAGTATAGTATTTTTTAGCATTTATTTTTTTAGCAATTTAAGGGATTTTTTCCACATTAGGAACAGATTTTTAACTTTTGTTCTCTTTGTCCTTG
The DNA here is from genome assembly GCA_036426205.1 of Ascaphus truei. Lineage (NCBI taxonomy): Eukaryota > Metazoa > Chordata > Amphibia > Anura > Ascaphidae > Ascaphus > Ascaphus truei. The sequence goes on from WSYH01000154.1 coordinate 88,871, forward strand.
TTAGTATGTATTTCTTAGGTACATGCCTTTTTGTAAATGTACAGGGATTGCTTGCATCACCTTAATGTCGTGACCTCCTATGGGATCACGGTTTTGCAGGAATTTTCATGTTTCCTATTCAGTTTATGGTGGATTTTTATTGCCTCCCTATGTAGATGTAAACTCCTGGTCTTACATGGCCACGAATGGCACTCATGTAAGTTTTTTTATTATGTGAACACTTGTTTTCTCTTCTTCTAGTCTCATCAAGCGCGTGTGGTTGTTATGTTGTTGTGTTGAATAAAGTTCTTTTAGATGGTTATGTGTTTTAGTTTGCTATACTACCAGTTTTGACGCGCGGTGACAGACTTATTAAACCCGCCCTCATGTACTTTCACATTGGCTGTGAGAGTGATAGCCTAGCATTTAGGAGGTCGATCACTTGTGTATGTTATAACTGATCCGGAACCACTGTAATCTTATTATCCCTGATGAAGAAGAATTCATTGTGTGGGTTCGAAGAGTTGGATGATGGACAATGAGTGCTCAAACCTATAATTTTACTACACCACCAGTTCTGATGTGATCGATTTTGGTGACGTCGCGCTTACCCGCGGCTCCCCCCCCGTTTGTGGTGACGTTCATCGACCTCGGAATGTGCTTCTGGCACAGAGGGGTGATGAGAGGAACCCCGGCCGGTGTGGAGGCTGTGCTCTTTGGCAAAGAACTGTGACAGAAGTGGTTTTTTTTGTTGTGGTAGCAGCAGCTTTGGACTTGCGTGATCTTGGGTGAATAAGAACTTAGTAGAGCGATCTAAACACCTAATTACCTAATTTAGGATCATGCATCAAGAGACTACCAGCGTCCATAACCCTTGTGTAGGATACTACTTTACGGTTTACTGAGGCTGTTGGTTAACATTATCCCTACTGCATTGTGATCTATGATTTGATGTAGAACACATGACTTACCCTAATAATTGTACCTGTTATTATATTGTTTTATCACTATGAGCGTTGTGGCGCTAGGTTATGTGTGGCTTGTTTGTCTTTATCTGTTAGTATAGGGGGTTTCTGTGAGCCCCCCCTCCATCGCAAGCGGTCAGACGCTGTCCGCTCAAGGTTATGTTCTTAACCACTTATTTTCACTACTTAATTAGTTAGTGCGCACTTGTATTTTCTGTCACTCACATTCTGCTGTGCCTGCCACTGCAAAAAAGAAGAAGGCAGTTAGTTTACCGTTTCCAAGACACAAAAGCAAAGCGGAGGCTAGGACAATAAAGAAAACCTTCTGCTGACCAAAGTATAAGTGGTTTTAACACACGTCACCTTATTATGTGAGGAATAAATACTTTGGTATTACTGTGCTCGGTATTCGCAAGGAGATATGGCAGGCACCACTCCCTCGAATTACGCTTTATGAATCTCTTTGTACTCCTAGATCAGCTGTCGCGACTCTGCTGTTAGCGGTCCCGGAAATCTTCATGCCCGATTCTCCCAACCCCATATTCTTCCTTGGTTTCATTCATGAAGGATGCTGTCTTCGGCCTCTGATACTTCCACGGTTGTTGTGTCACGTTCCTTTGCCTCTTGGTTATGACTGTCTGCTTCTCTCCATGGAAATGGGCACTGTTGGCTCACCTTCTCCATCCCTTTCTACGATTCGCGGGACAGTCTTTATTCCTGTGATCCGGGGACAACACCTGTGTCACCTCCTTCACTACTCTCCACGATGCCGTTCTCTCCTAGGTTTGAACCCCGCCATCTCATCCTCCGTTCATCCCCCATCCCCCCAGATCTCCAAGATTGCCAGGCACAAGCAGATCGTTTCGGACCATAGGATCCTGAAGTGGGTTAACTGTGGATCTCTGTGTTGGGAATCTATGTGTAGCTGGCAAAGCTAGATCTGCTGTTGGAGTCGGTTTGTTCTACATATGGATGCAACGGATGTGATCAACGATGGAGAAGGATAGATGGCTGATTATTTTCTACTGGGGCATATATCTTATTTCTCTGGTTTTATATGCCCCTGTTTCCCCGACGCTTGGAGCAGGGGGGTGATCATGGATGTGACAATGGACCTTCGTGGTCCCCCTGTCCCCCTATTCCACCATAAGCACCTCGCCCCCTCCACCGAAGACTGCAGTTTGTGTAAGTATGGTTGAGGATAGGATTCATGACAACCCGTCGTCATAGACTAATGCCAGGAGACAACTCCTGGCGATCCACTACCGGAGGAAAGCTTCCTTCCAAGACACTTTGATAACCATTGCCCTGTTGCCTCAAGTTTACAACCCTCCCAATAAGACCTCCTACACCCGTCTGGTATTATTAGAAACTAGGATCCGACATCGCCTCTGTGCGATCGCCACCGGCGATTGTGAGGGGAGAAGTCATAGGGTGAGGAGTGTGGTTACACACAAGTAGCCTTGATCATATTGAAACACCATGTTCCCTACCACATTGTACTGCGAGTGGAGTTCAAAGTAATATTACGATGGGACATCGCCATTAAAAAGACCTTCCTGCTAATTTATAGGAAAAACATGTGGGAGAAATGCATGCGCCTGTTGTATCCTGTGTGTACAGTGTATCCTGTAATGAGAAATGAACGTGTTAGAGAATGCTTAATGGCGTTGTTTGCGCCATGGCAAGGCAGCGGCCAGGATGGAAAATGGGTTGGTAGGACGTTCAGTGGAGACGTCATTACAGTACTGTAATTATTGCTGTCTTGTTACAGTAACATTGTTGTACCCTACACATGTACCTCCTGGGTACAACTGCGACACACTTTATTCGAGCGCGGCTTTTTTAGTCCCACTGGTATTCGGGTTGACCCGGGTGTATTGAGGTGTGTGTGACTGTTTTCTGCTTCCGAGTGCATTGAGTATTTTTCCAAGTTCATGGGATTGATGCTATTTTGTATCCCGTGTGGCTTTTTTTTTTTGCATAATTTAAATGCAAAGTTTATATTATATATATACTTGCATTACAATCATGATTTTTATGCCATCTGTAGACATGCTGAGCATTGCCAAAGCCTATTAAATCCTGATCATTATCATTTAACAGATCAGCCCCGTCAGCCAGGCTATGAACCCAGGATGGACAGGCAAACGCAAAGGGCCTTGTCAGAGGGTAGGTATGCGGCGCATTCATGGTATATGCCAGTGTACAACTGGGTTATTTTTGCTCGATAAAGTGTGGTGTCGTGCTTTGTGAGTACTTAAATCATCAAGGTAATGGTATGTGTTGTTGTGTTGCAACGGTTTTTATTGTTACTGTATTTGTTAATATAATAAGTTTTTGGTGTGCGATCTTCAGCAATAAATAAAGAAGAAACTGGTTAAATTTATCTCCCGTACATGCCAGTAATATTCAAATCTGCTTTTTGGCTGCCAGACTGCAAAGCCGCTTTTAAGATGACCTAGCAACATTGTAACAAAAAGAGCCAATGAGCGCTTTTTTTTTTTTTCTTTTTCTTTGTGAGTATTGGCAGATTGGGCGTTTGGGATTAAGTCTGTGTTTCTAAGGCCCCTAGAAATATGGGCTTTATTTTGATTATAAACTCACCTTATAAACCCTCGTCACCCACCCGCCTACACATCAATTAAAAAATAACACCACGATCCCCGCAATGTAAATAAATAAATAAATGAGCAAATCACAATACATTGAAATACATATTATTTTATTAGTGTAGATGTGCAGGGTGGTCTCGAGAGCTGAAACCGCATCGGGTTTAACGGTCGGGGGGACCTCCTGCCCCCTCACGAGCTACAGATGAGCCTTTATGATGGTGCCGCGTTATCCCTCTGCGTTAAAGATCCCCGATCATGGGACCGCGGCCTGGTCCTGTTAAAAAAAGCAGAGCAGAGGTATTACCGGCCAACCTAAAAGAGTGCATGTATATCGTTTGGGAGCAGGGTGGCCCCAGACTCTCAAACAGTTTGCTGCTTCAAGCTTCCGGCGACCCTCTGCTACATATTACACTGTGAATAAAAGAACATGCATCACAGCCTTAAAGAATCATCTTACCTTATGCGGCTATGAGCTATGGTAAGCAAGCTAGCATTGCTGTATTTTAATTAATTATTGTACATGTGAGCAGGGGGGTCCCTGAGACAGAAATCAAAACTCAGGGGACACCCTTGCTCCTGCACACTATTATTAAAAGTTCCGATGATGATTTGCTCATTAACCTAGTCGTAAGCCGCCTTAGGTAATGAAGGGGTTAAGGCATAAGTAACCAATATAATACATTCAATACTAAATACCAACGAACAATGGCATACCTCGCTGCTACTGTCTGAACAGTTATGTGAAAATCATGATGAAAAAAATTAACACTTTCAAAGTAATGTCCACCTTGAAACCCCTTAATAACCACTAGCGGTTATAAACGCTAAATCATGAAGGGGTTAACCCAGCCTCATCCCTTCAATCGGGATGCTGTTTTTATTACGTACAAACTCCCTCCCACTCTAACCCCCCACCCCGTGCAGGACTAACCATCATGTCACCCTCACCCACTATACTACCCACAAGGGAGTGCCTACCTCACATACGTTGGGGAATCCCCCCCACCCCCCACCCCCAGGCACCCGCAATCAAAACAACTGCACAGCCCACAAAAACAACATTCTATTTATTAAATACATTACCACCCCCTGTGCCCCCTATAAATACAAAGATTTATTCTTTTTAAATTCAGGGTCCATAACGCTGCCCAACGCGAGTCCCGGTGGGGGAAGGGCAACTGGGACAGCCTACAGTTTACCAGCAGCATTCCAACAGGTTCTGGAGGCCTGCTGGTGGATCCTGCCAGCACCATGGCCCGCAGGTGGTCTCATTCGGTCACCGTATGGTTTGACACAATTGGGTCCATCAACGGTAGGCCACCAAGGATGTATTGGGATTCCCCGGGAGGTCAAACCCACAGGTGTGTCTGCGGGGTCATCGGGTGGTTCCCATGGTGGTTTCTGGGGACTCAGGGTGCCTATCTGCATCTACAGGTCCGCTTGTGGTGCACCCACAGAAGTTGGATTCCACCCATCATCATCCCAGTGCACCTACGGGTAGGAGGTGCCCACCCACAGAAGTGGGACCACACATCGTCATGCCCGAGAATACGGGTCGGGGTGCCCCACAGAAGGAAAAATGGGAACTCACAGCATCGCGTCTATGCCCGCATGTGTCACCGTGGAAAACATCCAGCTATGCTTATCCCTTTTGGATACTTCCGAGGATTCTACCGCGGTGTAGATTTCCCGAAGGGATAAACGTAGAGTGGACCATCAACCACTTCTTGAGATAACTGCAATATCACAATCTTTTAGATAACATTATGGCTCTCCCTGAAAAACTTCTCTGTGCTACTAAAGACCAGTTAGTTCTCTTTGACTTAATCTCCCAGGTTAATGGATAACATAGCTAGCTACAACATAACTCCTTATTTCTACAAATGAACTGTATATATATACGGCATAATGTTAATTAAATATGCAATAATACGAAATCGTTGCCATATATCTAGTTACGAGTCTCTGGTTACTAAGGCCACTGATTAATTCGCATCATCCACAAATATTGTCTTGCCATAAGTTATATGAGTAATAAATTTTCCTTGGGTACCCCACAAGATGAAACTT